>JAUZST010002806.1:0-17697 GCA_034779995.1 Parotocinclus haroldoi
AAAAAAAAAAAAAAAAAAAAAAAAAAAAAAAAAAAAAAAAACCCTAGAAGAAACAAAGCTGTCAGGTCGTAACGAAAGGATCAGACATCCCACAACACCCCCCCCCTCCACCCCACCCCCCACCCCCCAAATACAATCTTGTGAGCAGTCGTAGAGACATAATAAAAACATTTATCCAATATGTAATAAATAGTAAGAAAGTTGGAAATACTATAAACATGCACACCACACACATTATGTACGGCCATAGATAATTACCGGAAAACAAACAGGTAAATTAAATAAGTAATTAAACAAATAAAAAATTAAATAAATAAATAAGCAAAATAAATGCTCCTATTGCTCCTACTCTGGGGTGACGTCGCACCCCTTGACGTACTGTATTACAATTAATTGTTTTTTTAAACATTTAGCCTCCGTGAACTTGGAATCCTGTTTTACCCATGCCATACGTTGTACTGCCCATTCCATGCATATTTCTTGTCTTCTGATGGATGACCAGACTGGATGTTAAATGTTAAATCAGCGGTTTTCCACAGGCTAGAAATTTGTCACCTCAAAGAGATAATCCACTCTCTCCAGTCTCTACTGCTTCTGCAACAAGATTCCTCCTCTAGATCCATATTCAGAATGGAAAATTTGGTTAAAAACAGACTTGATTACGACTTAAGACAGACAAACAAGAAAAAAGGGCTTGGCTACCAAACGTTTGGTTTTTCAGGTTCCACTGGTCCAAGTTACAACAATAACAGGAGACCGATCCAGGAACATGTCTAACTTTGAGAAATCACATGCAGACACAGTTACAAAGAAATCTACACATTCTGCATTTTGAAATGAAAATACACAATGTTAACAATATTAGGGTAATATGAGTAACCACAAGGAACACATAATTACCTCAGACGTTTATCCACATGACAAATAAACAACACAACCAGACAGACACACTCAGTAGGAACATTTGGACACAAATAGTATTCATGCAACAGTCTGGCTCATGCTAAGGCACTCTTTTTCTGTGTTTAACACACTCCAGAGTCCTATAACTGATCCCCATGTGATATTTCACCCATGTCACACTAACACATACAATAAGGAATTACACACACAAGCAGTGATCAGTAGGGGGTCCCAGCTTTGTACCATACACAGCATTCACCTTTCTGACCCCATAAAGCCATTATTCTGTAACTATGATGTCACGTATAGCCAGGCTCAGTTGGCTATATATTTTCTTTAATAAATAATAATTGTGCCCAATTTATATTTTTCTACTTATAAATGAGGGTCAGGACAATCACTCAGTAATTGCAGGGTCACTTCTTGCAAAGTAGCACAATGGTTTGTTTGAATGTGGTGACATAGTCACTGCCCTTATTTTTAGAGCTGACTCTTATAAACAAACAACAACAAATAGAAATATCTTAATGAGATATTCCCATTTAGTTAAATATTTTATATGGCATGATGCCTTTATTTAGACCTCAAGTAGCTACTGTCTTAACTACAGAGAAACAGAACATCCAGAAAAGAAAGGCAAACACCTGACACCTGTTTGATATTTCTTCCATGGAGTAAGAATGAGTGAAGTGACGGAAAAAGCCAAATGTTTTCCTTTGCTCATTTTACAGTCCACAAGCGAAACGGGAAAAAAAGATTCATCACTGCATCATCAATGCCCAGTAATGTGCTCAACCTGACCTTTCTCTTCTACCAAAATAAGTATATGAACTGACTTCTCTTTTTAAAAAAATTAAGTTTTCACATACTATTTATTCATTTATTACTTATTTATTTTATTTATTCATTACTGAATTATTCCCGTAAGCAAGATTCTCTTTACCAACTGTTGAATAAAGCATCTAAAATAAATAAAATAAAGGGTGGCTATAAAATAAGTTCGACGTTAACATTGTTAATACGCACATGGACGTTTGTCGTGTCACCCAACGTGCTCGCACGCTGTATCGTGGATAAAACCAGGGCCCCTTGTGCTACATATAAATCTGAAAACAAAACTTTGTGTATGTTGTTGAGTGAGTAATACATTTATTAAAGTGGGACTTACTTTAGTGGCACCATGTATTGAAAAGAATCATTAAGAGGTACAAACTATTTTCACAGTGAGTCAGCTAAGAGAACCCTTTTTTGCCCAAGAGCACTGAGTTTAAAACAGCCCTGTTTCTTTCTTCCTTACCATATATGACCTCTGTATTTTGTCCTTCAGTGCTGTACCAACAGAGGCTGTATTGTGAATTACATCACACGTTTTCACAGGCAAGTTCCTCATGTTCACATTATGTTGCAGCTGTTATATTCCTGATAAAATAATGGTTTGATTTAAGCGTACATTTGAAGGAAACACTCGAAAAGTTCTAAAATAGTGCTAAAATATTACATATTGCATTACTCAGTCGATGCATGTTTGGTGTCCAGTGTTTGGACCTGTTTTGCTCTGGTCCTACAAGGTTATATGTCAGTGTTTATCTTATTGACATAATACCCCAGTTAGTCTTTCATCTGAGCTAAGCTTTTCAGACCCAATGAGATCTATTCCAAGCATTTATTAGTGTTAAATAGTGTTAGAAAATACAGTTAATTACACTATTGTTTTGGCAGCACATTGCCTTTACCTGCCCACAGGAGGGCAACCTCGTGTGAGTACTGAAGACAACTTCAACTCAAAACACCTCCCACACACGTGGTAGCGTCTCTGGGTGCATTAGGAACCCAGATACGGCAGTATTGCAGCTGAAAAGCCTACTCGTGCATAATCAAGAAAATCCAAAATTCTAGTACTAAACCCAGGGTTTGCATTTACATTGTCTTTGCGGCATGTTGTCAGTTTAGCCAGTCGCCTTAGCTTTATTATGGGGTGTTTTATCCTGCATGGCTTAACATGAATGTTTTGACAGCAGTTAAGTTTTTGGACTACTGATCAGAAGGTTGTGAATTCATCATAATTTGCTATCATAAAGCAAATATATCTTAGATGATGTGCATCTGTACATATCAGCTGAACCAAGTTGAGAATTATGTTAAGGATCTTTTTCTTTTTACTTAAATCAGGTAAAACTGAGGTTTTATTAGTTGGGCCCAGGTCAGTAAAAGACAGCTTGGCTACATCTATCCTGAATCTAGATGGATGTTTTTGAAAACGTAAGTGTCATTTGATTCAGATCTCTCCCTTAATGTTCACGTTAGCAACATCACACAAATTGTTTGTTTTTTTCAGTTATGCAATATTGCTAATTTTCTTTTCAAGATGCTGAGAAACTGGTTCATGCATTTATAACCTCGAAGTTACTGTAACGCTTTACTTGCTGGATTCTCTAGTAAATTTGTAAATAAACGTCGGTCACAATACAGCAGTGCTACATAGAACTTTAGCATTTGATCATCTCAGTCCTGTTCTGGCATCTCTAAACTGGTTACCAGTTACATTCCGCGTGGATTACAAAATACTTCATTTAACATATATAGCTCTACATGTCCTGGCCCCACATTATCAAGTGAACTCTTAGAGTCTTACAATTTAACTCATCTACGTAGTAAGTGCAGGACTTCTTTTAGCTCCTAGATTTTAAAAAGTCACAGCAGGGGGAAAAGCTTTCTCACACATGGTCCCCAACGATGGAATAAACTGCCCACTTTGGTTCAGGATTCAGACACTGCAATTCTCTAAACGTAAAATATGTTTATTTATGCAGGCTTTTATGATTTATGGTGATCTGGGATTTTGGGTTGCCGTCTTCGTGCCTCCTTAGTGTAATTACTCAGGTTTGTTGATTGCTGCGAAGGTGGGTTGTTGCGTTCTTTGCGTTCTCCTCTTTCTAGCTATGCTGCTATAGTTAAATGCTGCATTATGCCAGTTTCATACATGGCATCAGTGCATGTTAATAGTCTTTGTGCTCTTAATTAATTACTAACTACTTTTTTCTATTTTTCTCTGCAAACTTGTGTTTCAGTTCCAGCCAAACATTAAGATGTTTCTCCACTTCAGCGCCACTCAAGTTCTTTCTGTCATCATGAACCTTGCAAGTCCACCATGCCCAAATCACAACAGACGGCAGTAACTCAGCAACAGCAGATGGGGTATTGATAAAATGCAGGATGGAGCCATGCTTTCGTGTTGTTTATGCTCAGACTGGCTATAACAAAACTTTTTCTGGCTTTATTAGAAGATGTCTGTAGATCACGTTCTGAAATACAGGGTGAGTCAAAAGTCACTGGACACCCTTTTATTTCAGAAACAAAAGGCAAAATGTCATCTCTGAATTCTCCAGCAACTAATGGGTAGGGTGAAATTGACGATTCCAATGTCTGGGGAAAGCAGCTGCTGTATCATTGCCACAGACTTCAACAACATCACCCAGAAAGATGACCAATTACACACAGCACTGTTGCATCCCTCATAGCCAAATTCCGAGAAACCGGGACTGTGGACGTCAAGTCACGTAGAGGTCGTCCGAAGACCGCCACCAACTAAAAAACCCTCATGGCAAACTTTTTGGCAGCCTTTGCGAAAAGTCCACGATGCAGTATGTGAAGTTTCCTGTCTGTTTTGACTCACCCTGTCTTTTTGACTGTACTCAGACTAGCCCATCTAGAACCAACAATCAAACTTCTTTTAAAGTTTAAGGTCAATCATTTTTTCCCTATTCTGATGCTTGGTCCGAACTTCAATGGCAATTTAATTAGCCACTGGCTGATGAAATATTTGAGTCAAGGAGCAATAGAACAGGCATACCTAATGAAGTGGCCGGTAAGCGTATATTGCTGCTGCACGTTCAGTGTCTTTGGGTTGGGAGAGAGCAGCGGCTTATTTGAGTTAGTCATAATCGTGGGCTTAGTGTGAGAAATTCCTTTGCCATAAGAAGCGGACTGTTATTTAGCTGAGAAATCTTCTCAGGTGTATTTTATGTGCTCATCCATTACGTTCTAATTTTCCAAATATGTACCAAGTACAATTTGTACTAGTCCACAATGAAGGACTGAGTCAGCAGCTGGTCATAATGTTTCATGGAAACATTAATCCGAATACAAGGGCAGCTTATTAGTTTCACTTTAATATACGTCTCACAAAAATAGGGGAAGTTTCAAAATTAAATATCCGCTAATGTGGATTCCTGGCTCTACATATAATTCATGTGTCTAATCTGAGTGGGGCCAAACTTTACATGAATGTCACTCTTTAGCCACTGCTAAATTTTTTATGATGTTATTTCACATTTATTTCACCCACAGGTTTTCTATCAACTTTAGGTCAAATCTGAGGGATGGCCCAATTTAGGCAAGGCGTTAGTGGTGCCTCTGAAATCTTTTTTATTTTTCTCCTAACTTGTGCTTTTCCACAGTCTTATTCCCAAGTCCTTGTGAAAGCAATATTTTAAACATGGGGAATCCTTTGTGTTACCATGTCCTACTAGTTGTAAAGTCCCTAAAGAAGAGTCAGTTTTATTCTAAAGTAATCAAAACCACTACATTTGCCTGGTTTGTAGTTTTTAAGCTGACTGGTTGTAGCCTAGCAATTTCATAGCTGTTACTCTGTGGGGGGGAGGGGGATCAAACAAGGTATTTTTATCATTACATTTTAATAATTGATCAGATTTTTTACACGTTTATGTTGACAGTTATGACAGCTATTATGGCTTGGTGGTAAGAGTCAGTTGCTGGACCAGTAGCTCCTGGGAGTCTGGTGTTTCAATTCTGGGTGTGGGAAATTGAAGTTCGGGTGGTACTTTACAAAATTCTGACACATCCAGGGTGTACCTCTGTCTGCACCCAGGGGATCCCAGCATAGCCTCCTATAATCCCCTTCCCCCTACCTGACTCCAACCAGGTTAAGCAGGTATAAAATGGGATTGATTTATGTGTGTGAATATAGCTGAAAATGCCAGTTTCATTTAATTTCTTTTTATTGTCAGCATAGGAGTAGATAAGGACTTCAACCAAGTATGATGATTTTCAACAGGTGCTGTGCAACATATAGCTTTTGGGGCTTCATAGTAAATTTTGAGAGATTAGTCCCACAGTTATCATTTGGAATGTGTGAGCATTCCATTTGTAAAGTGGTGTTTGAAAGTTTGTAAACTCTTTATTGTTATGCATAAATAAATATGACAATTAACAAATCAAGCAAATGAAGAAATATTTGTTTTAAATATTATAGTATGTCAGTTATTGGTTGAGGGAAATTATTGGTTGAGGAAAGATATTACATATATGTAAGTGGGAAATGTATGTAAACCTTTGCCTATAGTATTAGGTGTGAACCCACTGGGCAGCAATACCTACAGCTACACTAAATACTGATCAGTCCTGCACATCAGCTAAAAAATGGGACTGGGCCAATCCAGAACATTTACATGATTTTTTTTTTAAACAATTTTTAGAATGTTTTGGTTGTTTCTTACTGCCTGACACATTCTATTGAGATTGAGTTGAAAATTTCCTTTAAAATATTCACTAGAATTTTCTCTTATAATTCAAAATTTGTTGTACAGTAAATAATGGCAAGCACAACAAAACAAGTCCAAACCATGATACTGCCACCACCATGTTTTAAAGCTGAGATAAAGTTTGTATGCTTAAAGATAAAGTTCTAAGTTATATTTTGGTCTAATATATTGAAAATCAGTTTTCCAGTTGACTTCTCGCTTGTGCAGGTAATGTTTAGCAAGCTGCAGCTGGGCAGCAACGTTCTCTTTGAAGTGCAGTTTATTTCTCTTTGCAATACTGTCATATACATCACTGTTGTTCAGTGTTCTCTTGATGGCAAACTCAAGAACAATAATGTGAGAGAAATGTTGTTCAGAAAGTCACCTTTTGGGGATAGTATAAGTGGATTTTTGTCAAAGAAAATTCCATCCATTTGTAAACAATCTGATTGACCGGGACTAGTGTCCACATAACACAATAGCACAATAAATAATTGTATACATGTAAAGTTTTTGTCTCGTTTGTTTAGTTGAGCGCTCTAATTTTTAGGACTAGTGTAAAAACCAAAAATATAGCAGAAATATAGAACATTCTGGAGGGTTTATGTACTACTTTTGAACACCACTGTACACACACTTGTAAATCTTTGTTCGCATGTACTGACTGGCTACATTTGAATCTAAACTGTGCATTCACTTAAATCTATTTAAACCTAAACAGTGCCTTGAAAAATCAAAAACCGTTAGAACTAAACGTCACTCAAGAACAGTTAACAGCACTCCCTCTCTCTCTCTTTCTGTCTCTCTCACGTTCTCTGTTACTTACTAAACTTGTGCTCAATTTGAACAAGGTCTCTTTCTGCTCTCAGCACACACAGGAGTGGCAAGCAATCTGAAAACACTGGCACACCAACGGCAAGCTGCAGCTCAGCCCGAGTCACCGAAAGACGCTAACGCACAGCAACAAGTTGACAGGAAGGGATAGAACTCATTTTGGTGAGTTTTTGTAATATAATAATCAATATGATTTGTGATCTAAAATTTTAATAAAGTCCATATAGATACCTAAAACTTCACATAATTAAGCAAACTTGTCATTTATATTTCAATTGTGAATGACTTATTCTGCCTTTCAAGACTGTGATTCTAGCTTTCTGTCGTTAAGACAGATTTGAATTTCCTATTATAATTCTTAATCAGAAGGACATACATTACTAAGACATACATTTATATATGTATACATGTATAGAGATTGTGTAAAGTGCTAAAAAAGATAGGATCACCGGTTGCCAAAGTTGTGGAACCCACTGACTTGCAAGTAAAATAAAAATCAAGCCAATATCTTAATTTTAGATGGACTTCAAGCCTAAAACGTTATTTGGAAACACAGATAAAATGTAGACATAGGTAGACACAAAATTGCATGCTCTGTGATTTAACCAGTTTGGACAGTGGAAACCTAACCTCACAGGATTTGTGCTGTGATTATGCTTAGATAACTAGATTTTAGGGGACTGGATGTATTTGATCAGGGGTGAAGGGGTTCATCAGATGCATGACTCAATTCATATAACCGTCTCCAGAAGATAAAATGTTGGTTATTCGTCATAGCTAAAATAATATTAAATACAGGTTGTTTGAATAAACAAATGATACATTTTTGGTTGTTCGTCAAAGCTAAAATGTAATTAAATATGAATATACATTCAGGTTATTTGAATGTATACACACATCTCACTCAGATCAGGTTCATTCATTATGCATGGATTCTCTATATAACTTTTGGCATCTACAGTAATGTAAATTATAAATATGATAAATAAATATGATGTATCATGGTTAAAGGTCCTGAAGCTGGTTGTTGTGTCAGGCTTGGGTCTATGTGTGTGTGAATGTTGACTGTGTTCTGTCTATGCATCTAAAGAGCCTTCTCTGGAAACAGTGCTATGTTTAAATTGGCTATAACGCAGGCCTCAGCTCATGATCGAACAGACCGCTGCATTTTGGCCTGTACCTGATGGGAAAGAAACATACCACATGATGTCAATGGAGACAGTGTAGAGCAACTGACCACTCGCTCCTCCCCATGCCGATGAGCAGACATGAAGTAGCAGTTTTTTAAACTGCAAGTTCCTGGGTGTGTAGCGGTTCGTTCGAATTAGTGAAGTGAAATTTGACACAGTCAGCATTTCTCAGACAGCTGGGCATAGCTGTCATAAACTGGCATAGCTTATAGCTGTCTAAATATGGCGGGTTTGTAGTCTAAAGACTGGACTATTCAAATGGTTAAGACAGACCATGTCAGCTATAGCCACTAAGCTAATCGTTCAATGAAAGATATAGCAAAATATGTTCTGTGTAAAGCGTCATCACGAATAGCTATGTTGTCATTGCAAAATCTACAGGTTGAGTGCTTGATACAATATGTGGATGATTATACTGTTTGGCCATAGCTAAAGGAATGACATGATACTAAATAAGAGTGATACTTGTTTTACCTGAAACCTACCTGAAAGTTAATAAAACAAAGTCATAAAAAGGTTATTCTTTACATATTCTTGTAAAAGTCATCTGCAATTAAAAGTAATTCTAGAAACATCGATTTAACATTGTAAACAAAACGACCTATTGCAGCTTCACCATATCATAAAAAACAAGCGAAAGCAATCTTTCTTATAATGCAAAACATTTAAAAACAATGTGTACTTTCCTGGTATAAAAAATTGATAGTTTATCTCTTGCTATTAAAAGAATATAGAAGTTTTACCGAAAACAGGATAGATTGCATAATCTAACACAAAGATGCACGGCATCCCATTTTTGCATCGCATTGCATTCTTACACCACTACCATGTAACTTCCCCCAAATTTAGCTATTATAGCATTTACTCTAGCTCATAGAGTCATCCTGTAAAAAAAGATAACTTCTGCAGGACTTTTTATGCATGATGCTTGGCCCTCAAGCTCATTCTCCGTATTAATTTGCATACCGAGTTGTGAATGGTCTCATTTCATATAAACAATTTGAAAATACTTGTCTGCTTTCTTTTGACTGTCTGTTAGTCACGCCAGAGAACAGTTACACTGAATTACAATAATTACAGCTTTCATGCAGTTTTTATTAAATGATAAATTTCTTTGTGGATTCACTGTTTCGCCTGAGAAAAGAAGTAAGCAACCACGTGTGTAGAAATCTTTATAATGTGCACAAACGAGGTCCTAAATATAAATTCATTGTAACCGTTTCATGCAAACTGCAAATTTCTCTAAATGGAAAACAGCAGTGACAAACTGGTTGGACTGTAGTATATTTTTTCATTTCCAACAGATAGAGCTGACTCTGAGTGAAGAGTGGGATTAGTCATGTGATCCCAAAGGGTTTTGCATGCCTTGGATGAGCTGTGAACCAGCCAGCAGAGTGATTAGTTTCATTAAAAGATTGTTGTTCTTCCAATGATTACTGTTTCCTCAATGATGGAAAAAATGAGAACTGAGCATCCAGTGACTCTGCTTCTCCTCCTTTTGGCATAAATGCCCATTTTATTTAGGTCAGAGTGATTAAAGGCGTTTTTCACATTGCCGTAGGGATGGCAGCGATTAGTTTGCCATTTAGTCAGACGTAGTTCTATAGAAAAAATACAAACGCAGGAAGTTCAGATAAGGCAAAAGTATGCGATCATTGATTTAGTGTCAACTGAACCTTACTAGCCACTAGCTTCTACCGCCAGCATAGAAAAGTGAGACAGTAGGGCGTGTGAGGATCCTGCCAAAAAGAAAGCTGCTTGATGCATTTAAAAGAGTTTTATTCAGGCCACACTGAGCTGAAGCCAGATAGGCGGTTAAACACAGAGAAGCCTTTATTACTAGATGTTGTAACACACGAAAAGTACATTTTAAATGAAAGCTGGATACCATTTCCTCCTTTTTATATATAGAGTGATGAAAAACCAATTAGCATAAGGTTACCTAGTTCACAAAGTGGATGGCATGGTGGCACAGTGGTTAGCTGTGCTCACTGCTCCAGAGATTACCGATCCAGCCTGCACTCTGTGTGGAGTTTGTACGTTCTCCCTGTATCTGCATGGTTTTTTTTAACTTACATCTCTAAAGTGCTCCAGTGTGAGTGTGTATAAGTGCCTGACTAAAGCATTCATTTTTGAAATGTAAAAATGGGAAATGTAATGACTGGAGAGAATTTACCTGGCAGGTCCTCTAGTTCTGCTCAGCAATACAGGATAAAGCTCACACTTTTTGATTGGCTTTAGAGGGGCTCATCTTTGAACCTGGTTGGACTGCCCTTTGTGGATTGGATGATGAGTATGAAAATGTTCACCAAGATTAATGTCAAAATGTCATTCCCATGCAAAAATACAAATTGTTAAGTATTCCTTAATATGCATTAACCTGCACATATCTGATTTACATCTACATGTGTAACATACAGCTTCCATTTTACGCCTACAGGTAAACCATGACTACTTTGCTTCTACTGTGTGCCTGCTTCAGTATCTCCTCGGCAACAATACGTTTTGGAGACATGAATGGTGAGAAACTAAATATCCTCTTTTCTCTGCTATTATTTAGTGTACTATAGCGAGGCTGGAGGCACAGAAACAAGCACAGTTTGGAAAATGAAATCAGCGGTGATGAACACTGGCCAGGGCAATGGGCTGTATAGACAGTTGCCCAGGATGGCATCCAGATTGGGGCATCATGTTGCCAATACTTCTATTGCACTGTTATACATCAGTTAGTTGTAGACCTTACACTCTGACTGAATGAGCAGAGTTCTTATTTCTGATATTTGCAGCCCACAGCATAGATTTTTACACCAAAACGGTATTACTCAACTGACGCAACTAATGAGTAACTCTGCTAAATGACATAAATGTAACAACAGCTTTATGTTCATATGACATACACAAATCAGGTACTGCCCATTTCAAAATAGCCTGACTTATGATATTTTGACCTTTCAGACCAAATCTGAACACATGCATACATACAAATAAACACGTTCTCAGCAGAAACCGTACTCTCTGAATTTTTGACTTTTGGGAAATTGTTGAAAAAAAAAGTTGTGGTTGTGCAATATTTTTTTCCCCCCACTTTCAATATATCACATGTCAATAAAAGCTCTCTTGTCTAAAGTCTCAACGTTCTTAAGAGCCCTTTACGTAGGTAAATTGTTAAATTGTTTACATTTGTTTTGACAAACTGCACATATGTTCTGCTTTGCTGTATTTAAATGTGTAACCAGGATCAGTACATCTTACTTTTCAGACGAGGATAGTACTCTTGGTGTTAGCATCCCTTTGGAGCAGCCGTTGCAGCCCCTGCTTGGTGGGAAATCAGTCATCCCTTGCTACTTCCAGGACATTATGGTCCATGATCCTGGAGCACCTACAGTTGCCCCGTTGTCACAACGCATCAAGTGGAGTTACATCTCCAAGGGCAAAATAAGTGTCATCCTGGTGGCATATGAAGGAGTTCAGCAAATTGAGCCAGACTACTTGGACCGTGTGGCCATGGTGTCCTATCCCACAGTTCCTACAGATGCATCAATAGAGATTTCAGAATTACGTTCCAGCGATTCTGGGACATATCGATGTGAGGTCATACAGGGTATTGAGGACAACTATGACTCAGTGGAGATGCACGTTCAAGGTAATGCTCCAAACATTTCGTATGACGTATAACTACATATAGGACTCCTGGAAAAAATAATGGAATGATTATAGGATAATGGAATGATTATTAGCTATGTATTCATAGCTAATAAACATCTAATAAATGTGGTGCAAAACATATAGAGAAAATATATAGGATCATCCATTGCTGAAAAACTGAAGGAAAACATGTTTCCAACAAGGTAGCTGTCAACTGAATAATGGAAACAATTATAAAACTACTTCAAGAAGGAAATCCAACAAAGAGTGTGGCAAAATATGTTGCTTGTTCCCTGTTGGCTGTCATTCTCAGCTAATCTTAATCTGTTAATCTTGACACACACATTCTCCCACAGTGATTGGTTGACCTTTTATAGGGGTAGAACCAAATAACCAGCTGTCAATCAATACATCAGGTATCAGGAACATGGCTGACTTCTCAAACTTCAATAAATCCACACCAGTAAATTTCTCATTTCATTTGGCTTGTTAATAAATATGCGAATTAAATCCATTGTTGTGGCCATTCTCTTCCACAGGAATTGTGTTTCATTATCGAGCTATAACCAGCCGCTATACCTTGACTTTTGAGATGGCAAAGGCTGCCTGCATCCAGAACAGTGCAGTCATTGCAACCCCTGAACAGCTGCAGGCAGCTTATGATGATGGTTTTCATCAGTGTGATGCAGGCTGGCTTTCAGACCGAACTGTCAGGTAAAGTTTTTTTCTCAGCATTTGCACTCACAAGGTCTTTTGCTGAAAGTTTCCGTTTTACACCTTTAAAAATTTCAAATAAAATAGTACAACTGATATTCCTCTTCTACACCGCAGCTGTTATTACAAGTAAATAAATAAATAAAGTAAAAATTCATCTTCCGAACTGTGATTTATTTTCTAACACTATGAGGTTTAATAACTGCATTACATTCTGTGAAACAGGACATTGACAGGACATTACCATAGTCATATAGTCTTTTTATGCTGCTGTAATATAAATATAAAGTGCATGTCAATGATACATAAATGAATTACATATACGGCAGAAAACAGCGCTGGGATTCTACACAGCATCCATAATTTCACCATTTCTAAAACCTTTTATCATTTCGGAACATTCACAATTATTCTAAACAATACAGTAATGTACTGCACTGTTGCGTAGGGTCATATACACAAACATGAGTTACCTGCACATAAAAGTCTGAACTGAGAAAACATCAACTGATGTCCAAACGTGCACAACAAGCGAGCACACTGATGAACACACATGATAGATGAACTTTTAAACTCTTACTCCTGCCTCTGCTCCTGGATTCACAGCAATGATTCTCTGTTGAGGTGACCAGCTGTTTATAAATACATTCTTTAGTTATCCAGTTTAGAGTTAACTGACAGATTTTTATCTCCTATTATAAATGTATTCGAATTTTAAGACCTAATGTGTTCAAATGAACTTACAATGATCATTATTACCTTATACCTGATATATCACATGCCCTGCTATTGCAAATGGCACCTTGGCAGTTGCTCAGGGCAAAGTAATGCAACTGGTAATAGTTCTCTAATTTTTAATGATTGAACATATATTGCTATTCTTGTGTCTTTAGGTACCCCATTCATAAGCCAAGGGAGCCCTGCTATGGAGATAAGGAAGATTTACCGGGTGTCAGAACCTACGGAATCAGAGATGACAATGAAACTTATGACGTATACTGTTTTGCAGAGAAAATGTCTGGTAATTAAGGCATATTTAATTATTTTGAGAGATAATACATTATTTACATTTTTATCCTACAACTACTTTACTGTACACTCTAGGTAGAGTCTTCTACTCCACGTCCACTGAGAAATTTACCTTTGTGGAGGCGTCAGAACAGTGTGCCAAGCTTGGGGCACGTATAGCCACCACGGGGCAATTGTACTTGGCTTGGAAGACTGGAATAGATGTGTGCAATGCTGGCTGGTTAGCTGACAGGAGTGTGAGATACCCCATCAACACTGCCCGACCACAGTGTGGTGGGGGTCTCCTGGGTGTACGGACAGTGTACCTATACCCAAACCAGACGGGTTATCCCCTGCCAGATTCACGCTATGATGCCATTTGCTATGAAGGTAGGCACAGTGGCTAGGCTGAATTAATGAAATGTTGACCCACCACTATGAGGTACATAAAATGGCACGTAGTGATAACATGGATAGCATATTCATATATACATCTGGAATGAATTTTGTTTCGCTAAACAGGGGACGATGAAGCACCAATTCCGCACCTCACAGTACCTGAAGTGTTCATTACCCCTGATTCCCACCCACCAGTACCTGAGGATTTTATGACTACAGGCTTTGACACCTTAGTACCTGACCTTTACAGCACTACAGACTCAGAGTTCAGTGTGGCTACTCAAACCATGAGCCCTGTGGCCTTACCTGAGAGCGTCACCACTGAGGGTGAATTGCGACAAGGGGAATTTGGAACTCATGAGCCATGGGCTTCTACTATAGAAGGGCCCCTTTCTTTCCCTACTGTCATTATGGAGAACATCACTGAGGTTGTGGAGCCCATGGTCATTGGAGCAGTTGCTCAGCCTGAAACAGGCTATGAATTGTCCAGGGACAATAGTACCATTGGTAAGTGACTACGCATGGTGGGTAAAAATTACAATGAATTCACCTGAGATGTAAATGCAAAATTCAAAAATGTAGTAACCTAGTAAATTAATCTATTTATGTATAGTGTACAAAAATATAAGATTTTTATATAAAAATGGTTCTATACTAGCTGTTATTGTATAGAATAGTAGTAGAAGTATCCTTTAAGTCTTCACCAAACTGACTATGCAATAACACTCTCTCACTCTTTCCTAGCTCTAGAATCTAAAGGAGTGGTATTTTACTACCGCTCTGGCTCCAGACGCTATGCTTTTACTTTTGAGGAGGCTCAGCAGGCCTGTCTGTCTCAGGGGGCTGAAATAGCCACACCTGAGCAGCTGCAGGCAGCCTATGAAGCAGGCTTCCATCAGTGCAATGCCGGCTGGCTTCAAGACCAGTCTGTCAGGTGGTTAGAGAAGCACCAAATCTAAAGTACCCAGAATTTATGCGGAACTACAGGAATTGACAAAAAGAAATAATGCACCAAGAAGTGCTTGTTTGAATCAAATGCATCTTTATATGTTGGATTTGAATGATATATGTACTGTAAGTGACTGCAATGCTAAAGCAAAATTATATGCTTATTTTGGAAAACTGTACAACTGAGAGGCTACAGTACCATCTAAGACCGCCTCTAAACTGGATACTACTGATGAGACTACTAAGATGAGACACTATTGGGCATTGAAGACAAACCGTTTACATATGGTATCCGGTGGCACATTTGCCGGCAGATGTTGCAACTAAGCCTATAAATCCTGCACACTTTTAGTTTGCCAAAGCTGGCATCCCAGTTGGTGCCATACATTTTTAAAATAAGTGTTGCAATCTGGCAAAGACGTCCCAGCCAAAGACGTTCCAGATACGTTTTATCCTGCTGAAATAGGCCAGTTAGAAGCCCTGCTATGAGAGGAAACATGTGGCCACATGATGTCCTGCACATAGTTAAGTTGTTAGTGTCCATCACTTCACTATTGGAGGTGTCTAAGTGTCCTATGGCTCCCCAGATCATATCACAACAGCAGTTAAGAGTGATTCAGATCCCAAACAGAACCTGGATTATATGCTAAAGACGATACAGATCCAGTCTGTAGCAGTCCAGGTTTCTCATTCCACTGCATGCGAAGGCAACAATGACTGTGGCTGGCTGTCAATGTCAGGACACTTAATTATTCGTTCCCTCTCAAGTCTGTAAACTGTACAATTTATGCCCTCCTATGGCAAGACCTAGTGTCTCATCAGACCTCACCTGTAATCATTTACATAATTTATTTTCACCTGGGTGCATATTTTTTTTGGCAATAAGTAAATGTGTATAATGTTATTTTTTGGGATAATAATGGTGCTGTTAAATTAGTCATCAAGTTATTTTTTTATTTTTCCCTCTGTTTTGAGCAGGTACCCTGTTGCAGATCAATTACAAAACTGCACTGGAAGTCAACAGATTGCCCCTGGGGTACGATCATATGGGCATAGGCCTGCATTTGAGCACTATGATGTGTACTGCTACATGAAACAATTAAAGGGTAAGCATATCATGCCTACTTTATGATGTATGATGCATTAGATAAAGTCGTAATAAATTCATTTATTTGTATTTCTGGTACGCTACACATATTAGGTGTAATTCATTTTAACAAAGTATTTTCATTGTTTAGGGGAAGTTTTCCATGTCAGCTCTTTGGAAGGCTTTACCTACTATGAAGCAGCTGATCAGTGCCATATGCAGAACGCAACACTGGCCTCCACAGGAGAGCTGTATGCAGCCTGGAGTCATGGCTTCCATAATTGTAGTCCAGGATGGCTGGCTGATCGCAGCGTCCGCTATCCCGTTCAAACCACACATCGTGCCTGTGGTGGGAAAAAATCAGGAGTTCACACTGTTTACTTAAACCCTAATCACACTGGATTCCCTAACCTGTATCTCAGATATTCTGCCTACTGCATTAGAGGTAATAAACGAAAGGCACACCAGTTGTGAAAATGCAAGAAAAGAATGTTTCAAAACTTCAGGCTCCTTTTCTCTCTTTTAGCAAATCTGGCAGTGCTGATCAGTGAAGAAATGCTAAACATCACATGGACAGAAATGGATTTTAACTCCACATACATAACGGAGATCCTAAGGCCTGGTATTAGCTGCATGAACTATGTACTGTAGCCTAATTAAATATAAATTATATAAGGTTACTAATATTTTGTTCTATGCTCTATAGCTCATCCTATTATCCCTCCTATGTCTGTGGAGATAAGTGGTTCTGGATCTGCTTCTGCTGACTTCAGTGGTCATCCCAGTGGGGACATATCTGGCAGTGGTTTCCCCAGTGAAGGTGTTTCTGGCAGTGGTCATCCCAGTGGGGACATATCTGGCAGTGGTTTCCCCAGTGGAGGTGTTTCTGGCAGTGGCCTTCCCAGTGGGGACATATCTGGCAGTGGCTTCCCCAGTGGAGGTGTGTCTGGCAGTGGACTTCCCAGTGGGGAGATATTTGGCAGTGGTGATGCGTCAGGCAGTGGGGATATGTCTGGGTCTGGCCACAGTGGTGATGACTTAGAAGTCTTTGTCATCTTCAAGGGAACTCAAGACATACTTTCAGCGGAGAGCTTGACCTCAGGACTCCCTCAAGAAGCAGGTGAAAGAAGAGATGTTTTTTACCCCAGAATAGGATCTGGAGACACCAGTGATGACCAGTCAGGATCAGATGACCTCTCCAGATCAGATCAAGATGGGAGTGCATCTGGAGGTCTTCCATCTGGTCTTCCATCTGATGTCTTGAGTGGATCTGGAATGCACAGTGGTGATGTCTTGAGTGGATCTGGAATGCACAGTGGTGATGTCTTGAGTGGATCTGGAATGCACAGTGGTGATGTCTTGAGTGGATCTGGAATGCACAGTGGTGATGTCTTGAGTGGATCTGGAATGCACAGTGGTGATGTCTTGA
>JAUZST010002807.1:0-17697 GCA_034779995.1 Parotocinclus haroldoi
ATTTAGAGACACCAATTAACCTAACACGCATGTCTTTGGACTGTGGGAGGAAACCGGAGTACCCGGAGTAAACCCACCCAGACACAGGGAGGACGTGCAGACTCCACACAGAAAGGACCCAGGCCGCCCCACCCTGGGTTTGAACCCGGGACCTTAAGCTCTAAGCCGACACAGTTACGAATAAAATATGAATAAAATGTCAAACGCACCCAATAAAAACATATGATATGATATGATATGATGACACTAGGAAGCTTCTCTCTCTCTCTGATATACAGTGTGAATGTCTCAGTAGTAATGACGTACAGTATAAGAAGTCATTACACATATTGTGTGATCCACCTGCAGTTTGAAGAAAGACTATAAATAAGTTAGCAGCCTAGCTAAAATCTAGGGCTGGGTCAATTTTGAATATTTCAGTGACCTTGGTGTTCCTTAAACGACAGCAAGCCAAACTGTTTGCAAATTCGGTGCTTCTCTCTTTAGGAATTAACAATGATCACACCAAGAACAAAACAAGGTAACAGCAGGTGTAGTAATAGCAAAAGATGTCCAGAAAAGTCTAGACATTCTTTCTGTTTGTGGGTCCACTGCAACACAGAGAACAAAAATGGTGGATATACTAACATTCATTCGTGAATTCAACGAATTCAACAGGGTGCAAGGCAGGAACAAACCTCACTCACTCTCATAAACACACCCACACACTTTAGAAACATCAATTAACCTAACGCACATGTCTTTAGAATGTAGGGGGAAACAACACGGACATAGGGAGGAGGTGGAAAATCCACACAGGAGTCGTGATTGAACAAGATTTAATCCAGTGTAACAAACACTGCAGTACGTGAGAAGTTTAATTTTTCATTCCAGTCGGTCACCGTGTTACTACTTATTGATTATTGCTATTGATCAGTCACATTGCTATATTATTAATGTCAGTTGAACAGTGTGATGTCACACAGCCTCACACTACACCCTCTACATGCTACACACACTATATTAGATGGAACTAATGCTTACACATCTAATCCAAGTCAAAGTCAAGTTTATTTCTATAGCGCTTTTTACAATGGAGCATTGTCTCAAAGCAATATTACAATATTATGCTATCTTAAAAAGCCAATCCCAAGTTGAGCAAGCCTAGTGTGACAGTGGAAGGGAAAAACTCCCTTAATGTAGAAGGAAGAAACCTTGGGAGGAACCAAGACAATGGTTGCATATAGGCTCTGTATGAAGGCTGGCTTTTTGTTTCTCAAATTTCAAAACAGTGAACATTTGCATAGCTATTTTCCTAGAACTCACACTGAAAACACAGAAAGCAAAGTTTGCTTTGCTTTGCTCGCATGCATACTTGCTTCAGTAGGAAGGATAATCGTAGACAAGATATTCTTCGTTTTCACATAACCTGGTGACATGGCTTCGTTTTTTGTTAAATTAAGTTTATTCTTATCAGATGGTGCTTACATTTGGTAAGAATGAATATCACCTTTCTAGGTGATTTCTCAGGTGAAGCCCCATTTAATTTGTGAGAGGCTTCTGGCCAGAGTAGACACCAAGCCCTGACCAGCTGAAGCCAAAAATTCAACACCCAATCAAAATTGATTTTTAAATTTAAAAAAAAATCTCACTTTTGGGAAAATAACCGATACTCTTCACCCTCAGCAGGCCTCAGCTCAGCACCTGCCCTGGTGAGAAGCGCCTGCGCCTGATATGTTAAAGTGACGTGGCCCCTCCATTCCTTTAAACCATGTTTTTGAGACGTATCCATTCCAGAACAAAAATCCAAGAATGATGAAAAAGCACAGAAAATTGACTCTGGAAAAAACTTCCCACTGGAAAAGCACTAAAAGTCGCCTCTCTACATCATTTTTCTAAATATGGAAATACGTTATGCAAGTTGAATGAATCAGTTTCTTCCAAACAGCCTATCCAATGATTACGTTTACCACATGCTATTACGTTTACGTAAGCATATCTCAGTTTTCATCCGATTAAAATATTATTTCTCTCAATATCTGTTTTTTTAGATAAAGAATGTTTTGCATGCATGCAAGCATGTAAAGTCATGTAAAGTCAGTTTGGAATTTTTGCAAGAAGAGCCTGTTTTGCCAGAGCCCCTCACATTTGACAAGTGCAAATGATGTACCCTTGCAGTACCCGGCAGTTTCGCCAGCACTGATTACGATATGAACACCACATTAGAATAATGCCACAACTCCAGAGAGTGCAACGCTGGTTAGAAAATAGTGTTGTCCATGAAAACATCCATTTTTGTCATCCCTTGTTGAGAGCTGGGGGCCACATGATATTTAATGGGCGTCAGCCGTCTTGTAATTTTCATGGCAGGACAAGCCTTCAACATGGGAAAGTTTCAAAAATATGCTGTGTTTGTACAAAACACAATAAAAATCAATTTAGACTACACTGTGGCAGATTTACTGATTTTTAAGTTTAATCTGCGACGTTCATTAGTCGAGCTGAGTAAACATGGTAATGCTGACTGAACATTGTAACCCTTTAATTAAGAGCTGATATATTTAGTATTCAGTATATGTTTGTGAAAAAGATGAACTACATATACAAGAGATAAGGTCTGGAAAAGTACCATGATACCAATGTGACTTTGTGTGCATGGCACATGCTCTGCTGAAAGGCCCAAATTAGCTACTGGCGATGCAAATATCGGTGCTAAACCTGGCAGCAGCTGGAACATGATGGGTGTAAGAGTGTAAACTTGCTTACTTTGTTGTGAACAGGTATGTCGGAGGCAATTCCGACGTACGAGACTGCTCAGTGAAGCAGTTCAGAAGACTTTCAGACCTTCAGAATGTCATGTTATTGTTTCTCCATTACAGCCATGTGCCTGTTTTTGTGCCTCTCTATTATTGTTCTCTATAAATGTTCTCCTGTTTGTGTGTGTGGTTACATTTAGCATCCACCTGTGCATGCTTGGGCATGTGTGCATGTGTCTAAGTTTGTTTGATGGCCAGTTGGCAGTCGTCGCAGCTCCAGAGTCGTCATTTTGGGCTCATAGTTGTTCAACTGCAGTTCCGGCTTGTCGTCTGCAGAGCCCTGGACAGGATTCCCAGGGGCCATACTCTGTTCAGTGCTGCTCTATTGACTCCCGTTTTGTCTGGCAACCAGCCTGTGACTCTTTTCGACCGAGGCTCTTTCAGTGCAGGAACAGATGCAGCCTGCTTTGCCTAGGGGAGCAGTGAAAATTTGGGGGGGTATCACAATGGTATGCATTGGGGTCAAGTGGGTATACATAATGATTCCCCCAACCCCCTCTGTCCAAACCTGGCAGCAAAAAGGTGGGTGAAAGGAAACAGCATGTATTTATAATTTGTGGCTCCAAACATTTGACATGGGAAGCAAAAATTTGCATCTGGCTTTGCTGAGAAGTACAAGCGTGGGTTGAATACTTTAGGACCTCAACTAAACATGAGCATAAGGGGGTTAAGTTAGTGTAAGCTACACTAGAATGCTGTTATTGAAACCACGCTCGCTATCAGCCAAAGCAGCGGAAACACTGGTACCAGGTGTGAGGGAACGGCTTGCACCTGCTTTGCCTGCTCTGGAATAGGACTTTTTGTCCTGTGTCAGGGGGAGTAGATGGTTTAGGGATCAGAAATCAACGTATTCTGTTTCTGTACATACACACACATAAACAACCAGTGGCTAACCAAGCTAAACAGCTGCTGTACAGGTCGTGTTAATGTGTTTCTAAAATGAACATAAAGTACAAATGCAAGTTTGAAACATAAATATGAAGTAACATTTATCATTAAACAGCAATGTTAAACACATATAGCCCTCAACAAGAGTTCATTATCCAACAATTCTGAGAACAGGACAGATTAGTAAGAAATTCAAGTACGGGCTCTTATAGTTATCGGAGGACGTGGAGCAATAGCCTATATTTCCCATACGGAACCAGTTAGAAAGGATTTCAAACTGTTTTAAAAATGCATATGATTAAAAGGTCCACCAGATTTCTTCGTACAATATAAATATAAGAATCTGGGATGCATAGTGACTTCTGGTTTTGTGTAAGGTGCTATATAAGCGTAATATTTTATTATTATTATTATTATTATTATTATTATTGTTGTGGTTGTTTTCTCCCTTTCCATTTTCTGGCCGTGTCCTTGATTACCTTGGTTCTTCTGTTCATCACCTCTGCTGTAACCCTTTGCGATTCGTTTTTTTTCCTGAATGGTGATTTGGAATCGTGCCCCTTTGAGGGGGTTATGGGATGAGGAGGCATGTAGAAAAAGGCACTCCATTTCACGTTGTCACTGTTTGTGGTTGGATCCACATCATTTCTGGATTTTGTTTGCTCATTGGTCGTCTTCGTCTTCAATACTGATGCTCTGTGCATCTTGTCCTTGATATTCATTTCCACGCATATCTTTCTAGCTTTAATTATTCTCCCCTTTTTCTCCTCCCTGTGTAACTGTCCTTGGGTTTTGTAATATCCTACCTAATCACTTCTCCTTTCCGTCTGCATTCTGTGCTTCCCTGGGCAGTAGCCATTAGTTGTATGATGTTTATATGTCTCTATATTAGAGTTTGTGTATTTTCTCTTGCATTATGCTGTGTGTATGTTTGGATTTCTCTGCTTGTGTGTGCATGGTTACACTGAGCAATCACCCGTACATGCTTGGGCGTGCGCTTAGGTGTGTGTCAGTTTAGAATGTTGATTGTTGGTCCTCAGTCTTTATCACTACATCCTGGTGTTTAAATAAATCTATCACACTTGCACTTATGTCCGCCTCCATCAGCTCTCTGTCTTCACCTGTGTACAACCGTGACAAGAAAAATATTTGCGCTGACTTAAGAGAAGGCACTGAATCAGAACTAAAACTAGGTTATTCATAAACCTTATGCCACACACTAAAGAATGTAAACAAATCCTTGTCTCTGCAACTTATTGGCTTTTGTGGAGGACTGAACCAGCAGGGACTACATTCCACTGCGGAGAATTACTTATTTCTTCAGATTTATTCATAACAATAAATATATTTCTGAAACACTGATGCCTTCAATGTATTTAATTAAAGAGATTAGAGGGTGGCACGGGGGCACGGTGGGGTGGCACCACTGCCTCACAGCAAGAAGGTCCCGGGTTCAATCCCAGGGCGGGACGGCCTGGGTCCTTTATGTGTGGAGTCTGCATGTCCTCCCTGTGTCTGCATGGGTTTACTCCGGTTTCCTCCCACAGTTCAAAGACATGCGGGTTAGGCTAATTGCTGTCTCTAAAGTGGCCCTTAGTGCTTGACTGTGTGTGTGTGTGTGTGTGTGTGTGTGTGTCTGTGTGTGTGTGTGTGTGTGTGTGTACCGTATGATAGATTGGCTCCCCGACTAGGGTTGTTCCTGCCCTTGCCCAGAGTTGCTGGGTGGGCACCGGCTGGCCCATGACCCAGTGTGGATTAAGCAGACAATAATGGATGGATTTATGGATACAATGATTATCCACTTGAAGCTGTGCACTATACAGATTTTAGCATGGTTAAGGGGGTTTTAGGCATGCCTCTGCACATCAAACCTAATGGCACCATTATCTGTGATAAAATACCACAGTAATACATGGCTTGTGGCTTTACTAAATTCTGCAGTCTGAAATTGTATTTCTGAAATATATTGAATGAAACATACTGGGCAAATGTGTGTGTATAATAGTTTTTATAAGGCAACTAGATTCTAATTAAGCCTGGTTAGGCCTTAATCCAAGAAACTTACACTTCCAGAGCTTAATAAAATCTGTGACACTTCAAGCCTATTACTGCTTTGTGCTTACACTCAACAGCCATGAGCTCCTTTAAGTATCTGACTGAAGAGCTGACAATACAGTTGAATGTCCCTCAAAAAGCAGATTAATGCATTAAATAGGCAATCCAAACATTTCCTGCTTGTCTTTTACACTGTGTGAAAGGAAGGACTCTCTGAAAGAGCAATACAATTCTG
This sequence comes from Parotocinclus haroldoi, assembly GCA_034779995.1. Lineage (NCBI taxonomy): Eukaryota > Metazoa > Chordata > Actinopteri > Siluriformes > Loricariidae > Parotocinclus > Parotocinclus haroldoi. The sequence goes on from JAUZST010002807.1 coordinate 5,974, forward strand.
TTATAAAATGGCTTCTATATTGGCACGGTATGAAAAGCATTTTTTAAAAGAAAATATCAAATCACTGCCAATAAAGTTTGGCTGGTACAAAACTAATGATGTACCGTGTCACTGTTCAGAACACTGCTGATCTGACAGCATTAGCTCTTCAAAAAAAAAACCTGTAATCTCTTCAAGTCAGCATCTACATACACAACATAACTTTGTGGGTCTTTTCTGTGTGGGATCTGCATGTCCTCCCTGGGTTTGTGTGAGTTTACCCTGGGTACTCCGGTTTCCTCCCACAGTCCAAAGATATGTGTGTTAGGTTAATTGGAGTCTCTAAAGTGTGTGTCTGTGTGCGTGACTGTGTGTGAGACAGTGCCCTATGACGGACTGGTACCCCAGCTGGCCCGCGACCCCGTGTTGATTAAGTGGAAGATAAACTGGAATTCCTGGAAGCCAGTATTCCAAAGTCAATAAATGAACTGATAAAACAGGAACATGATCCAAGCCCTAGCAAAATAACCCCTCAGCAGACTGGATACTGGCATATATGGAAGTAAAAGTGGTGCCTGCGAAAAGAAAATGCAGACAAAGTAGATGTAAATTTCAAACAAAGAACGCCTAAATAAACAATAAGAAAGGGAGGGGTGCAGAGTTTGCTGAAGTCCTTACCTAAAAATCTACTGGATGTACTGCATGTTCTCAAACTTTGGCCAGCTGATATGTCATGATGCATGTGGACAAAAGCAAGGAATATTCAAAAACAGCTAATAGCCACCATTATTGCATATAATGGTCCGATGCATGATGAGACGGTGACTCGAGGGGCAGGAATGCTACATGGTGATAAGAGGATGTAGATCAAAAAGGACAGATGGACAGAATGAAGAGGAGGAGCCAGATATGCGTGTGACGTGACAGGCTTGTTGGCTTGAGGTGCGCTGTTCTGCTGAAGTTAATCCAGGCTGATTAAGGAAGAGAAAGCATGCACCTGTGCAAATGCAGTGGATAACATTGTAAATTGTAGAGGCAGCTCCCTCATGAAGAACAACTTCAAAACGGCAACCAAAATTTTAAAGACAGGCCTGAGGACCATCTAAAACACTTTGCTTTAAGAACTTTAAGAAGGGCACCTGAAGTCTGTAGTGATCATTATTAATATAATGGCTCTTAATGGAATGAGCATCCCTTTAAAGCTTCAGTTTGGACTCATTAACCATGAGAACCAATACCTCACCGCTGAGACCTTCGGCTTCACGGTAAATGCATCTGCCCCAACTATGAAGAAGAAGCAGCTTTGGACCATGGAACACGTCGACCAGGAAGGTGTGGTGATTTTCCTTCGCAGTCACCTGGGTCGGTACCTCTCCACAGACAAAGATGGACAGTTGATTTGCCAAACTGAGGTACCAGACTCTAGCTGCCGTTTCCTGTTCCTGGCTCAGCCAGATGGCCGATGGGCGTTGCAGTCCGAGCCTTTCCAACGCTACTTAGGAGGCTCTGCAGATCGCCTCTCCTGCTTCGCCCAGACCATTGGAAAAGCTGAGTTGTGGGCCCTCCACTTGGCCCTCCACCCCCAGGCTAGTGTGCTGAGCGTGTCCCGCAAACGCTATGCACGCCTGACTCCTGAGGGTGAAATCGCTTTCGACAGCGATGTCCCATGGGGTGTGGACTCGCTTATCACCCTGTTCTTCATGGAGGGGAAATATGGCCTGAAGACTTGTGACAACCGCTTCCTCAGTAGCAGTGGCAAGCTGGCGGATGAGTATGGGACTAGCACAGCTTTCACACTGGTGCTTAGGTCTAGTAAGCTGGCTTTCAAAGATCACGAGGGCAAGTATCTCACCCCAACGGGTATATCAGGCATCTTGAAGTCTGGTCGAAATAGGAAGCCAGGCAAAGATGAGCTTTTTGAGCTGGAGGAGAGCTGTCCACAAGTGATTTTCCAGGGAGCCAACAAAAGATATGTATCCATCCGTCAAGGTAAAGTTTTGCCAGATTTGTATTTTAAGTGCTCCAATCCAAAGTCAAGAAAAAAAATAAAGACAATTTATCTTAGAAACAGAATACAGCACAGCTTATTGTGTTGTAGATATATCAGAATTTGAACTTAAACTGTTTTAAGACCAGATAATTTGTGTGTGTGTGTGTGTGTGTGTGTGTGTGTGTGTGTGTGTGTGTGTGTGTGTGTGTGTGTGTGTGTGTGTGTGTTTTTCTTTAGAATAACAACGTAACAACATAATTCATTCAAGGTATATGAGGAACTATACATTAAACAAGGTCTCAGTGAGTGATATCTACATTTACATTGCAACCATAGCAACTATTTATATCATTTTTGCTATTTCTGACCAAAAAGACCCTAAAACAAACAGCTTAAAGCTTAGATATTACGTTAATAAGCAATAGAAATTAAAAATATATAACAATAAAGCTTGCACAATAACATAAACGAGCATTTTAGCAAATCCATGTAAAATCACCAGTCCTTGTATAATACTAGGAATAGTTAGGCAAATATAGAATTGTATAGAATTTAGAATTGGCGGTGAGGCTTTATTCCAAACGTCACAAATGGCGTAGGGACCAAGTTTATTGTAACTTAATAAACAGAACGTAAAACAGAACGAGACACCAGGCGGGTAGGATCAAAAGCTGGAAAAGACAATAGAAGATCCTACCTCACCTGCGTCAAACACAAAACAAAGTCCAAATCATAAAGCGTAACAAAGAAACCTTCGCACTGCATGAGCGCGGGCAAAGCTTAGAAATAGTCCTCGCTGATCCGTGACAGGTGCGCACAATCAAGGCACGCCTGTGCAGTGACCTGGCGTGACACCAAAAGTGTACAAAAATTCCCTGAATTAGCTTAGCTAGTCCCACTGTGGGACTATTTTATTTGCATTATTCTTTAATAGAGAATTATTTTACTTGCGTCTCGGATTAATAGGTCATTTCTCTATTCAGTAACATTAACACTGCAGGACAGCAGTGATCTCTTTTAGTGCAGAGATCAGCAAAAACAGATCCTTAGCCCATATAAAAATAACCTTAGCCTCACGACGTCGTTTCACGTTGCCCATAGAGCAAATCTGTGAGACTTGGATCTGTGAGACTACTAATTGGATCGCTACCCAACTCGTCCTTCCTTTCCACACATGCAGAAGTAGTCACGACTAGATCTCTTGCTAACTTGTCCCCAGCTTCCACGAAACTAACTCAAATCAGATTGGATGTCTTCTCTGCCAAACATTTCCGTCTTCTTTTTTGTTGCTAAAAGTGTCAAATCATTACATCCCAAAGGGGTTTTTGACTCGTCAGTGTTAACGGCAGTCTTCATTTCGCTGACGAATGTCTCTCGTCACATTTTTCGTCAACGAAATTAACACTGCCCTTAACACCGAGTAGGCAAAAAGCACTTTTTCGGACAGTTGGTATTTTTAGACATAACATTCTGTTGTTGTTTGTAAACCACAAACTCTAAAATCGGCCGTGTGATGAATCATAAGTGTTAAGAGCACAGGCAGAAACCTAATTGCTTTTCTACCGGTCTATCTGTAGACCTTTTCACAAAGCTCTGCAGTTTTACTTTGCACTACGAGAAATTATAGGGCAGCATCTATGATGTTGCTGTAAATAAGAGCAAAGGGACAATGGGAAAGATATACAAACAAGCTTCTCAGTGCCACTTTGGAACGCCGACTGTGTGAGATAAAGGAATGTCATTTTTTTCAGGATGTGAGGCTTGATGGTTAAATGATCCTCAAAATGCATGCAGCTTCATGCACACAAAATGCAAATAGTAGCCGTTTAAAATTTAAGCTTGTGAGTTTGAGTCCTGTTTCAATCCTACTGGAAGTTCTCTGTAAATTAGGCGTACTGCTGAAGATTATACCGGTCAACGAAACAGCTTGATATCTTTGCATGTTTTTTTTTAATACAATCTAAGCACGTCATTAGCACCTGCACAAATTTCGGTTCAGTTTTCACACTGCTGTATAACACACAGTGATGCTCTGGGTTGTGAGACGGATAAACAATTAACTCTTGTTTTGCACCGTACAATTCTGGTCGCTTTGCTTTGGGCTTTTGGCATAAGGCTTCATGTTTCATTAAGTTTTAGGCAATTGTCACAATTGGGCAAATGTAAAAGCGATATGATACACTGGTCTTTTATTAATACCAATATCATTTATGATACTGCTCACAATTATCATATAATGTATCATTATGGAATATTTTGAGATTTTGAAATATCCCCTAATTGTTGTGAGCAGTATGTTATCAGTTTATTTACAGATACACACACTAAATGTAGTAGTTTTGTTGTGTTTTACATGGATGCGCCCAAGTCTAACAGTAAACTGTATGAAATGGACCTTAACGATTGCGAATCAGGCTACAAGAAATTGAACACTGCAACAGATCAAATTTATATGCAACATGTTATAAACGTTACTCATATTATTGCGCTCGGTTTATTTTCTCATTTTGCTTGTAGAAAGCCATCTCATTTGTGTTGCAAAAAGGGATTTTCTGCAGCAAGTAAATGAACAGGCAGGGTAAAGGCGTTAATGTGACGGATTATGGTAGCATCAGGCTTACAGGAAAGGTTGGCAGTCATGTGATGCAATGTGGTTTTACATAAAGAGTCTCCAGCTCTACCTCCAAAGGGCTACTGTCACTGAGTTTCACGCCATCCAATGCGATACTAATCAGGTATTTGAATAGCTGGTTAAACAGGTAAAAATGAAAACATGCACCTATTCCAGACCTTTTAAAGCTGATCTCGCAAGCTGCATTTAAGGATAACCTACGAATTCTGCACAGCTAGACACAAAATTAGGGGATATTTTAAAATGAAGTGATGAAAAACGAAGTGTTTCGTTTTATTTCATTAAAACAACATAATCAGAAAAGAAAATTGAAACCAGGTTGTTTGATTACACAAATGAGATGCAAACTCAATTCTGATGATTAAGTAGCAAGTGATATATTTATGGAGGTGAACAGAAGCATGTCACACTGGACGAGAGTGCCTCCACATTGACTGGTCAGTAAGGTGTATGGTCACCCAAGAGTGCCAAAACACGCTGACAGTGATGGGGCACGGACAGGATCAGATTGTCAAACGGTTCATATTTTTTAAGCTTATTAACCTATTTAGCCCATATATTACCTTTCCTGATACATACAGTGTAACACAGCAGTTGTAACAGCACAGCCTCTGGTGCCGAAAGTTGTATTAAACACAAAGTTTTATCAAACACATGTTGAGGAAACATGTGCAGCATTTACGTGGTGCTACACTCCTTATAAGAGCGGGATCTTTTCCATGCATTTATATGCTTGTGTGTGAGAGAGATATTATGTAAATGAATGTGTGGGGAACACTACTTAATCTTATCAGTGGTTAATTAGTACCTGACAGTATCCCATATAGCGTTGCTAAGGACAGTATTTTATTCTATAAACATACAAAATAATGTGTAATGTTATAGAATATACCATGGACTTTAACCAACACATTCTTCATTGGGGAAAAATCATTGACTACAATTTTATCAATGACCTTAATCTAGGTGTCAGCATCTTAGCCAATCAAGATGATGAAACAGACTTCGAGACATTTCAGATTGAAGTTGACCAGCAAACTAAGAAGTACATGTTCAGAAGCAGTTCGGGGTATTACTGGGAACTCGTCACTCATGGAGGTCTCCAAACTACAGCCAAAGAAATGTAAGGCACAGTTTCTCACACTATTACCACTTGTTCGCTGTTATTTGGTTTGCTGAGCCTCCCAGTTCATAGAATTAAGTGAGAGTAAATAGTGGTAAACAAGGGTAACCATCACCATTATGTGCATATAATGAGTATGTTTAAGGGGATAATACATTGCCTTTTCACTCTTCTGCAGTGGGCCCAACACAATGTTTGAAATTGAATGGCTTGGGCCTAGAGTCGCTTTGAAGGCTAGCAATGGGAAATATGTCTGTACCAAGAAAAATGGACAGCTCGCTGCAGTCAGTGATACCATGGGTGAGTATATACAGCTGACACAACAGTTCCATTATTTCATTGAAATTCATTGCTGCTGGTGTGCTGTAAAAGCTGAGTTTGTCCAATGTGGGCAGATGGGTGCTACAGAGGCTGCAGAACCCCCCTCAACTCCAACAAACCTTAGACATTATATGGACAAAAGTATCAGGAGACTCAAATATTACACCACGACATTCCATTCCAAATACATAGGTATTAGCACAAAGTTGGTCCTACCTTTTCTTTTTTTTTTGGACTGTGTCTGTGGGAATCTTTGAGAGGAACTGGCTCACAATCACTATCAATCAAAGTCATGCAATAACAGAAAAGGGCTTTTTCCAAAATGGCTTGGTATGCTTGAAGCAATGAGATTTCCCTTGACTGGATCTAAAAAACAACCACATAGCACCCCCCCCCCATTTCCCCCTGCCAAAAGCAGACCATGTTCAAATTTAATGAGCTCTTTAGAATAACCAATTTATTCAAAATGTTTCAGAAAGCAAACTGCATGGCTAGGTACTTGGTATTACCTGTGGCAACGAGACTGATTGAAACGCCTGAGTTAAACGTCCTCCAATACTTTTGTCCATATGGTGTGTAATTGCAATTTCTGTCTGTCTGCCAGTGTAATTCATAACCTAATGAAAGTTAATTTCTCCGTCTCCTTGAACTGCTGCAGGCGAAGATGAGCAGTTCTTGTTGAAGCTGATCAACCGGCCCATCCTGATCCTGCGAGGGGAGAACGGTTTCGTTGGTCACCACAAAACCTCCAACACACTAGATAACAATCGCTCTGTTTATGACAGCTTCTCATTGCTGCCCAATGATGGTGCATACCACATAAAAAGTAAGTCAGGACATTAATATCAAAGCTGTGTACAGTCTTATAATAAGCTGGAGAGCAGACATCCAGAGAGCCAAAAGAGAGAATTCATTTTAAAGTCTCCAAATAAGACGACAGCTTATATATTAATATTAAACCACGATTATATATTGTCTGGCTGTATAAATGAAGCAGTCCAATAATACACTAGCCCACGCTTGGAGTCAGTGGTAGGAAATGCCTGATGGAGTTGATCTGCAGTTGCATTCTGTTTGGAGTTGCAGGGACTAGGCAATTGGATATAACTAAATAGAAGGAGAGGAGGAGGAGATTTGCATTTAAAACCAGACTGTGCTATAGCATGGCATTACATTTCTGGACAGTTGGAAATACATGAAATACAACTAAAATTTGATGGGTATGTTGATTCTGCATTCAGCACTGCATTCTAGTTTCATTTTTAATAAACTGTATGTAACCAGAATTTTAATTACTATACAGTTAGAAAGTGATTTTGGGGTAGGCACCTTGCTCGAGGACCCAACAGTGGTAGCTTAACAGAGGTTGGATTGGATATTTTATACACCTAGCTGTTCAAAGAAATTTAATAAATGACAATTAATAATTTATATGAAAGTAATTAAGGCAAAAGTGGGCCTGTGTAGCCTAGTGGTTAGGGCATTGGAGTATGAACCATGGTCCTTTATCCATGATTGAATACACTGTTAGATTGTACCAGATGTTAAATAAATAATGTAAAATTACAAATAGAAGTGCTTTCACAAGGGGTCTAAGACCTTAGTTTATATATATATATATATATGACTAGTCTAGAGATGAACTTGTGTATGGATGTAACCTTGTGTGTGTTGTTGATGCCGGCAGTGACGTTAAAGAAGCCAAATAAACAAAGTTTCTTTCCTTTGACCAATAAGCTGATGGGCCTCAGCCCATTATGCAAACACTGAGCGAAATGAATGATGTGCAGTTAAGCAATTTGTCATTTAATTATAATATAAGTAAATAAATATATACCAGTATAGCTGATTATCCACCTTATTGGTCTACTACAAATCAGTAGTTGTACAATCAGGTTCACTGGTTTACTGTAGAACCCCTTTTTTACCTCAGAGGTGTCAGTCAAACAAAAAAATGCAATCTGTTGCATTGGTAAGAGTGTAATATACAATAACATTAAACTGTGATCCTTAATCAAGAAAATGTCTTAGGTTCAGTGGCTTATCTCTCATCAGCTTTTAAATACAGCTTAGAAATACAGCTGACTGTTTTGTTTCCACAGGCGGAAATGGCAAGTTCTGGTACGTTAACAGCTCTGAGTTTGTGGGCACAGACGGTGACAGTCCTGAGACTTTTTGCCTCGAGTTTCTGGAGCATGGACGAGTGGGCATAAAGGGCAAAAACAGCAAATATGTGCGCGGTGACCAGGGTGGCATGCTGAAGTGTGATGTCACTAGTCCAGACAACAACTGCATCTGGGAAATCTGAGCTTTTCAATGAGACTGAAGCATCGAGATGCAGCAGCAACAGAGACCCATGAGGTCTTTCATTAGTACCGGCTCATGAAGGACCTCTTATTTATATATTTCTTGCTCTGTGTGATTTCAGGCACTTTTAGGCCCGCTAGTTTCAATTACAGATGCTGTTTTTGTGTGCAGAGTGTTATAACTTGTGACCTATTACTTAGCAACTGATATGGTATCTTTATCTTTCTTGACTTCTAATAAATAGTTCATGAGGGTAGTACATTAGAGGCAATCACTTATAACAGGGGGTGAGTACAAAAGTGATCTCAAGAGAAACATGATTACAAATGATTACAGCAGTCATTTTAAGGGCTCGTATGAAGTGCTTAACAAAATTTCACAGTTTAATCCTTCATTCAACTTCTCCACAGCTGGTGCCAGAACTGAGGCATGTATTCGGAAACAGTTAGGCTTTTTTTATCAACAGGCTCATGTTTCCACTGGTTTTAGTGCTGATTGTTTACAGTGGATTTGTGCACCTATGTGTTCAATGGAAATATTCAATGGTTATCCTGTTGACCGGCAGGATGTCTAAACAATAAAGTCTGAGAGCCAGTTCTGGAAGAAGCATTGGCTCCATATTGAATGAAGAGATTCATAAAAGGTTTATGGTTGACCGTGATGACCATTTATATTTGTTCTTCGATTGTTTGTTCGGCTGTGTCTTTGTCCTGAGGTCGTTTGAACAATACAGATGTGAAACTGCTTGTGCAATTATTTATTGTTAATTATATTGAATTAAAATACTGATTTCAGTCCATATTTAATGTCTACTCTTTTTGACTTGCCGTGAAAGCCAAGTTAATGTTCCTTCGTTCAATTACTTCCAATTACTTACCCTCTTAATTGTGGGCATGGATGCGGGAAAGCCGGCGCCAAACCGGAGGCACAAAAACATCCCTAGATATTGCACCTGTCCGTCGTGGGGTGCATGCACGCACACAATAAGGCCAATTTAGTATTGCAACGAATCTATCACATGTCTTTGGAATGTAGGAGGAAACCAGACTAACCAGAATAAACCCGCGCTCACACAGGGAGGACATGCAAACTCAACAGGAGAGTCCGAGGTTGGGATTGAACATTGCCACTGTGCCTGGCCCACAAATGAGAGGGACATCAGGAAACCCGGGATATATGAAGAAACCAGGAAGGAAGGAAGTCCACAGGAAGGGCATTATTCATGGCACCGGCACAAAGGTTCAAATCCATGTGCCACTCCATGGGCATATCTGCAGATGCTGTGTAGATACTGTCTCTGATTACCTCAGCATTTTATGGCTCCTGTTATGTATTTGATCTCTATCATATAACGGTTTTGTGCTAATAGACTATATATCAATATCACTGCCTTCACCAAACTGTCTGGTGGTGCTATGGTGTTTTTTTTTTCCTAAGAAAAAACTGGTTTCAGTGGAGGTGAACACTGCAAAGCTGAAGAAACAAAACAAACAGTTTTTGTAAAAAATAAATGCTTACAGAGTTGCATCTACATAAAAACGGATACAAACTGATGATTAAAAAAATCCCTTCATTAATATTAACCTGCCTCCAAAGGTAGGGTGCAGATTCTTAAAATAGAATGTAGCCCATTTCATAATTGTGCGTTCACCAAATAGACAGTGTGCCAACTTCTATTATCCCTCTCTTAGGCACTGTGCTCTTAATGGAGTGTCTAGCATATTCCATAAGTGTATAAGTTCACCAGGTCCCAAATGTAAGCACACCTCCCCCAACATCACCATGCTCTATGGGTCCACTTTATGGAGCTCTCAGCGTGTTCAGTGAGTGTCTAGCCACTTTGCACTTGCATAACCACATGCCAGTGCGATACAACAGCTGAACCAACAGACTTAAACCCAGTGGCAGGGTCTTTAATGTTAGCTAAGCTCTGATTGTTATATGTCAGACATAATTTTATAAACCAATATTTGCGTTATGCTTTATATAGATAAATTTACATGAAACTGGTGTTCCTATTGATATGCCTTTCTTAAAGCAGTTTGCATATCGCTGCGGTTACTTGCTCTTGGGAAATCAGTCAAGAGGCAAAGACATAAAGCTAACGACAGCCATACTTTGGACATACTCTCTAACTAGGCCGCTCACAAAAATTGGTGGATACTTTAAAATGAAATATCCCATAATGGAATATCCCCTAATTTCTGTGAGCAGTGCGGTAGAAACTGGAAAGCACCAAATCTGTGACAGATGGTCAAATTTCTGACAGATGTCTGCAGCCTTGGCAGATTAGGATTCATTCAACTGCCTTTATTTTCTTAAACATCGAGTGACTATTTCCTGCAGAGGCCAGATTGATTATTATTTGGAACAGGAGCAGCAGAAAGACATTTACACCTGCCCATAATACAAACATACCAAGAAGAGCACCTAAATTGTTCAAATGAAAACAGATGGATAATGACCACAGCAGCTGCTATGAGTTATGCTCCACCTAGGGTGGTGATGTGATGTACTGGCAAAAGGCTAGAAGCCATCAAGTTATGCTTGGTGTTTCAGGGCTGTAAAATTGGCCTCCAGCTCGATCATAAATCTACTGTCTTTAAGATGCACAAGCTTGTCAGAGCCTGTGTGCAATTCCAGGAGCAAATCTTTTTCAGCATGGCAAACTGCTAGAGGCTTACTGCCTCATTGACAGGTAATGTGTCAGCATACTGTGTGAGACCAACACGCCATAGCCTACAACATTATTTCAGCATTGGCAGAAAGGGAAGAGAAACAGGGAAGAAATCTACATTCCTCTCTGCTGTCTGCATCAGTTTCATTCTAGACTGTAATTGTCTTAGACAAGGGTCACATTGACTGGATTATTGGGGTGAGTCTGGAGTTTATCAAGGGGAGGGTATTTTTCACTGTGGACAAGACTCTATTTTTATTATGAGATAAAAAAAAAACCCACAGACGAATCATTAAAGTACCTAACCAAACTGAATTTGTTTACAGTTAACATAAACAGAGGTTCAATATCACTTAAATGTTGGTGAGTAAAAATAAAGACAAAAAAAGATAAATTCTCATGAAGGGGTGCCAAAGGTGTCACCAAAAGTATCAAAGTGCATTTCATCGTATGAATAAATACACTGTATATGAGGCTACACATTTTAGTAATACCAAGAATGACCTGTAGATGGCACCCAATATAATATACAGCGTTCCCTGGTTTATGGTGGGAGTTACGTTCCAGGACCACCTGTGATAAACGAAAATCTGTGAGGTAGGGACGCTATATTTATTAAAGTATTTCTACACTATTTTAGCGGTAGAACTTGCAGAACGTTTGGGTGGCATCGTAGGGCTTGAATGAATTTAGTC
>JAUZST010002808.1:0-17697 GCA_034779995.1 Parotocinclus haroldoi
GTGTGTGTGTGTGTGTGTGTGTGTGTGTGTGTGTGTGTGTGTGTGTGTGTGTGTGTGTGTGCGTGTGTGTGTGTTTACTATTGTTTGGCCTTCTTGACACTGTACAAATAAGTGAAAAATGGATATTTACTGATCTGGTGTTATAGGAAATAATGACTGAACTCTGTCAAGTCGTGAAACTTGCATTGTCCAGTCCAGTTTGTTGCAGTCTTTGTTGTTACATTCTGATGAACATTTTGGGACAGCCAAATCAGGACGTACTATGAGTAACACATTTGAGCATGTTTTTCTACCAGGGTATAATCAGTTTTCTCTTTGCAAGTGCAACCAACTTTAAATGTTATTATGTAGAAAGGAACACTCGTTTTAACAGTGCATACACGTAAGGCTGGCTGTATGCATTGCATTTCCTGATGGAGCCTGTGTTTGACATTTTGAGAACACATTCAATGTTGCAGAGCATAATTCATGGTAGCACACATGAACACACAGTGAGGGTTTATTATGCAGCAGCTCAGTCATAAATAATTACGAAGACTATAATTTTGTCTAGATTTTTTGAATTTATGTGAAAACTACTTGAGCTAGCTAATGTATGATACATTTTTATAGCTTATATATATCTAATGATACATAAACATGACAAATCCCATGAAGTTAAATTATATTTTAGAACCTGGAAGTCTGACAGTCTGCAAACAAGCACTTATAAGGTAACTTATGCTTGCTGCTGCCTGCTGTGGGTGCTTGAACGAAAGAAATAATACAACACTGTGACATATTTTGATTATGAAAGCATGGTTGAGCAATGAGAAAAAAATGTGTCCCTCCAAGAGAGAAATAGAAAATCTGAAAATAAGACAGGATGTTTAATCATTTTAGTAGGTGACTGATGTGAGATAAACAACACTGTCTATGAAATTAGTATACACCAGTGTGGAAAAAGCACTATGGCCACTTGGTTCACAAAAATGTTTATGAAGGTGACACATGTCAAATCAACATCTGTATGACTCTCCCAATCCAGGCTTTTTCATCAGAACCTCACAATTTCTTCCAACAGTGCATCTTGGTACTAACCCTGCCCTAGGTAAATGGCACAAGCTTGCACAAGGAAATGGAACTTATTAGACCAAGCTTACTTCTTGCATTTCAAAGATCAGTTCTGGCACTTGCATGTCCATTGTAGGCACTTTTGGGGGTTGACACTGACAGGTCTGAATCTGCACAGTCCTATACTCAACAGCATATGATGCACTGTGCTGTAACAAGTTTCTATCATGACCAGAACTGAAAATTACTATCATACTATCACGTTTGACGCATGTATATATGTATCCCTTAGTGAAATTAAGAAGTGTATATATACAAATATATATAATGCATCAGTATGGAATGACAATTGCGATGAAACACATAGAATTAGAAGAATAAGGGTGTGACTATATGCATGGTATGTATACTGTATTATTTAGTTGTTATTATATTATTATTATATATTATATTATCATGTATATTATATCAGTATGATACGTTCAGACACCCCTTCTGTCAAGACACCACTGTCCCCATGATAAGACTTGCGTGATTTTTATTGTATTGCATTGTATTGCTTTATTCATGCTTTTAATCATTAATTGCATATGTATACCGGTGGGGAAAACAATCATTTTGAGGGTTGAGAACGGATTAATCCCATTTACATTCATTTTTATTGGAAAATCAAGTCTACATGACTACAAACAAAATTAGAATTGGAATGGCCTTTTGGAATCAGTTAAGTTTGAATTTTGTAGTTCATCCATCCATTTCTCCTATCATTGAAATTCGAGGATCGACTATTAGCTGCCTATTGTGTCCCAGACATTGTGACAGGGCAATCACCATTTTGAGTGAATGTTCTACTACCACTAAGACTACTATGACATATAAGATAAAACAGATGCAGAGACCAAAGCAAAACGGAGACCATGTGTGCAGAACGTGGCAGTTGACTTTACTAAGGCGTTCATGGCATGAATCCAGACTGAAAATTTATAGACTGGTGTAAACAGGATCAGGATCGGAATTTATCAGGACAGTTTCAATGTCTCTATCAGAAATGTTTCATTATAAGTGTGAAACTTTTAATGTACATTTTCATTGTAGGGTATTTCATTATACACTAATTCAATGTAAAGCAGCAGATATGTGAATGATTAAAAGCAAGAGTGGGTGAAAACTGTAGCCAAAATTAAAAAAAATAGTTAGATGATGGCTGAATGTGGTTAAAATTGATAAAGAAGCCTCATTAATAATGTAGTTTCACTTCTCTTAAATATCAGACTAGTAACATGTGTAGATTCAATCTTTATTCCTGCATCAACTGTAAATCATCTACCCAGCCTGATACAGCCCTGCCATTTCAAGGTTAATGGCTAGAGCTTGTATTGAGGGACTTCTGTTCATTATTAAATGTCAGCACATCTGAAGTGCACAAAGAAGAGATTGGATTGTACTACTTAGCGCATCGCGGATGGCTGTTCCCAGCTCATACTCCCATACTCGTTAGTTATTGGATTGGGAGCCTTACTCAGTGATGCTATACCTGCAGTTTGCTTTGCAATTTTATCATTGTCCAAAATGCTAACAAATAGGACATGTGGGCACATCATAGTTGCATCCCCTCCTCCTGTTTGTTTTTAGGTTGGTCTGTCACTTATTCCATGAAAATGTATTCCATGAAATAGAAAGAACTTAAGCACTTATGTTCTATCTATAGAATGCTGTGAAATATGGGTCTGACATTGTTTAGTTAGTGCTGGTCATTCTGGTAGTTTAAATGACCAGCAACCATTGATTATCAGTACTGGCAGAAGTGCTTGAAAGTTTGTGAACCCCTTAGAACTTTATGCATTTTTACCTTAAATATGGCCTAATACACGATCAAGTTTCAACACAAGTACTAAATGTAAATAAAGGAAACAATTTGTCCAAAAAATATTGTACTTCTACTATGGAATATTGGTGGGTTTTTCATTCATTCAAAGAAATTTTTTTTCTATAAGCCTTTTGGCTTTTCCGTGTTATCTTTAGAAAACTGCAGGTGGCATCCGTTTTCTTTTTGGAGAGCAGTGGCTTACTCCTTGCAGCACTGATATTCAGTGTTCTCCTGATGGTGTTCTCTGTGTTCTCCTAATGTTCAAGTTGGACTCATGAGCATTGACAGTCTGTGTGAGAGAAGCCTCTAGCTGCTTTACTTTTTGTGACCTTGTGGACTACTACACATCATGCTCTGTTTTGAAGATCAGACTTAGGATTTAATCATCCAGCTTTCATTGGTCATTCAGAGATGCACTACTGAGGCGGTCTTTGC
Organism: Parotocinclus haroldoi; assembly: GCA_034779995.1. Classification (NCBI taxonomy): domain Eukaryota; kingdom Metazoa; phylum Chordata; class Actinopteri; order Siluriformes; family Loricariidae; genus Parotocinclus; species Parotocinclus haroldoi. The sequence continues at coordinate 3,356 of JAUZST010002808.1, forward strand.
CTAGAGTTGAATCAAAGGATGTGAGAAATACCTACGCACCCCTGTATCATGACAATTAGACCCAGTTTCCAAATTGAAACATAATTTTTGTTTTCAGCACCATTCAGCTCTTTCCATGTTCGAACCCTTGTGGCCAAAGATTTGTGTAATTGGCAAAGTATGTTTCTTGTTTATCTGACCGTGTCTCTATATGGCTGCACAGCCAATAATGGACATGACTAATGTAAATTTATGTATTATAGCTACAATCATTAAATGAGATTCCCTGCCTGTGTCATGTGGTGTACTGAATAGGGCTATTATATTGTCGATTATTATGGTGTGCCACTACATGTATTAGTAACAGACCTATTCAAGAGCTTGTCAGTCTTATACAGATACAGTGGATAATGAATGACATCAATTACTGTAACAAATATGTAGGGGTGTCTTTTTTAATCTCACTTACATTGATCAATGTCTCTGGAATTCACAGACATACGTGAGCATATACTCTGAACACAGTACCAGGGGATAATCGTCTGCTATCCTCTAACATAGGCACAGCCCAACTTTGTGCCTTTGTGATACCTGATTTAGCTGGAACTGAACACTGAGACTGGAACATGGGCCACCTTTGGTGATAGGCTAGCATATCAGACTAAGCTTTTGACACATTATATGGGTAGACAGAAATTAGGGTGTGTCCCTCATTAATCATTGCTTGATGAAATGACTCGTTGTCTAGTTGCCTGACCCAATGTCTCTTTTTTTTGAGTTTCAGTGCATGTTCAGATCAGTGCATTCAGTACAAATGTATTGACAATTTCCTTTTGAATTTCTTCATAGAATTCGGAATTCACTGTTCCATCAGTGGTAAACCATCCTTGCCCAGATGCAGGAAGACACTATCACCAGCATGTTTTGTTTCACATATGGAATAAAGTTCTTATGCTGGACAGAAGTGTACTTTACCAGACATATCACTTATTACTAAAGCAAAACGCTGTTTTTTTCATCAATCTAAGAATATTTTGCACTAGCCTTAATTGTCTGTGAATGTAATAGGCAGAAAGGTTCTTTTTGGAGAGCATTAGCTTTCTTTTTATAGCCCTAACACACCACTGGTGTTTTTAGCAGATGGTGAAATCATGAACATATAATAATAATGACCATAATAATGACCTGCTTTGTTTTTTTTTAGATTTAACCATGGGTTTTGTTCTGACCTAGTAGATTATTGCATATTATTATATGTATAAAATATATTGAACATGGCTCCTTAGTGCCAAACACCTGGCTCAGTTGTAAGTCGCTCATCATAAGGACATGTGCTATATGAAATAAAACCTTAATTATATGAGTTCTCTATTTAAGCCTACAAGTGTTTGATCTGAGGCGCTATTCATTTATTGTAGCTTAACCATTTTGAAATGGTTGGTTGACATTGCTATCTGTGATAAACCCTGTTGTTTGTTTTGTTCTACGAATTTCTAATAGAAATGACCTAAAAGTTTGAGGGTACAATTAACTTGTCAAACATGGAAGCTCAGAAAGCGCCAATGGAGACTTCAAATTAATTAGTCTAATGATCATCTAGTCACCTCACTGTCAGGCACTAATGTACCGAAATTGTTGTTATAATGGACTGCTTAAATGAATAGGTCATGAGGGCATAGCTACCCTTTAGAGGACTTTAAATATGAATATTGGGTAGATTTATAGGTGTTAAAATAGGCCATGCCCTTGAGACATATGTATCAAATTCAAATAAAACCTGATGGGGTGTAAAGTGCGGGATCAGATATCTAAATACTTATATCAGTACTTAAATGTTGAATGACCCCCCATAATATGGTTAAAAAGGATTTGTGAGTCTTGTCATCTATTTCACCTCTGCTTATATTTTGTGTAGCCTTTAGAGTATCCTACTGTGTTCCAGACTGGCTGATAGGTTTGTTGAATTATAATTCAATATCTACATGTATGCACTTTTGTGTGGCAATTTGTCTTCCATAAGTCATAGGAAATTTGCCTCTTGCAGGCACACTTCCAATGGTCACTTGCTCTGAACTCTAGAAAGGAGCCCAGTTGTGATGGAAAGATATTGAGCAAAACCCCCTTTCTAAGCTCTCTAATCAATGGGAGCTTTCACACATATCAGGCGTCTTCATTCATATGCAAATGCTCCAAGCTTGAGTGAAACATAGGATGGACTTCCTGGAAGGATAAATCAGCCCAAAAGAGACGGCTGTAAGTTTGGAAATGGTGCATGGGTTGAGATGCAATTTCTAACCACCACAATGCTGAGATAGAAACAGAGAGAAACAGAAACAGGCGCTTATCACAAAGGCAACTGTGAAAAGAGTTATGGCTAGATCTTTAAAAGAAAGCAATATGATTTCTATGCAAATTTCAGTTTAATCGTCTTTACTGGTCTCTTTTCAACTTGCTATGCACTTTCACTTGTCTGATTGTGCCTTACCGATGTTAGAATTTGTACTTCAGACAAATTGTGCAGCACAGTGGCGAAAGTGATTAGCACTATTGTCTCACAGCCCTAGATTTCAACACCGAGCCCAGATTTCACCTGTGTGAACTTTGCATGGGCTCCCTGTGTGCTCTTTGTGTGCTTCAACAGGGTATTCTGGCTTCCCCCTACATTCCAGAGGTTAATTGGTCTGTCTAAATTGCCCCCAGTTTGAGTGTTTGATGAGTGCACTTGTAACCTCACTCCTGTCATGGGTGTAGCCATCAATGCTGGCATGACGTTAATAAATAATTAAATAAAGAATTCTAACTAATTGCTGTCAAGCCATGCAGAGGAGCCAAACTATGACACTGCTTCACAAACAGACAGACTAGAAGGATCTATTCAACTAGGCAGCTGTAATGATGTAATTTGAACCCATACACTAAAACTAAAGGCTAATCCATTCTAATATTTAACGTTTTCACCGAATTTAAGTGCAAATTTGGGTCGTTTCTCTTAACATTTAAATCCGCTGTTATCATTTTTGAGCCTTTGAGCCCTCTACAGGTGATCATGTGCAAGTGTTTCTAAGTGATGCTCAGTATATCTGCACTTACACAGTCCATGCAAGAGTCTGAAAACGCCTTGAACTCACTGTTTACAACCTAAGAAAAACAGTAAATGATACAACTGGTATGGATCTTTGTTTAAACTCGATGAGAACAATACAATGCTTGCTTCATTGTGTTTTTCCGGACAGATACAGGTAGACACATCTCATGATTTCTTAAATAAGAGAGATTCCCTCTTCCATTAAATAAACATTGATAGGAGACGTTTATATATTTGATATAGCTGCTTTATTTATTTAAGACCTATTGACTTTGGTTGTATAAACCCAATGTTTCTCGTCATACAGTCTTGAATTCTGAACTAATGCCTAATTTCCACAAATGATTCATATCTACTCTTTCAATCGACTGAATAATACACTGAATATTATATATATATACATACAATATAAATACAATATTATATTTGTATAAATAGGAGGACCATGTACCCTGCTTGACTGCTCCACTTTGGCACACTAAAACCTATTGGAAATAAATTACTATTGGTTTAACTTGTATACCAGTTATGAAAAGCAACTATTGGTTTGTATCGTTCAAGAATTTGATATTTTATCAGGACAGGATCAATTTTTCCCCATCAACAAACTTTCAGAATTCTGTCTTTTCACCAGCATGGCAGCAATACAAATCATAGAGTAGATTCAGATTCATGGGGCTGCTGTAATTGTAGGAAGAAAGGGCTCTAAAGCACCTTGACAATGAATTATCCAGTTCTTGAGTGAGGTACAATGGTGTGCTGTTTTTAGCTTCCACGTTGCATTCTCTTATCATCCAGACAGAAGGTTCACAGTAAACATCCAGATAAGCCCATCTCTCATAAAGAGTGACATTAGTTAAGCTTGATCAAGTGCTATAGCCTATGCTGTGTGCAGAAAGAGCACGCATGTCAAAAGAGGAAGAAAGCACCAGTAGCCTGTAATTTGATCAACATGTCAGCTTCAAGAAATTGAGCCTTTTAAGGAATGGGACCCTGTACACATTGAAGTTATTTACGAATATATTGGTATACAGGGGTACCTAGGTACTTATCATTAGTTAGGTCCTGAAGTTTTGTTAAGTGCCAGATATGATAAGTAATCAATTAATGGATTTCTATTGTACAGATGCTCTGAGATTTATGGTAGGGTTACAATCTGACAAATCCGTCATAAGTTGAACAAACCGATGAGTTTAATATAGCCTGTACTGTATATATCATAGCGGATCATAGCCTACCTTAAACACTCTTAAAACACACTAACCTACAGATGGGCAAAATCAGTAAAACAAAGCCTCTTCATCTATTGAAAATTTTACCTCTTGTAAATTGATTAAATAATAGCACTTGAAGGTAAAAAAACAAAACCAAACTGCTTAGTCAAGTGGCGGACTGGTGACTTTAGACTAAGAAATAAGGTTGGTTTCAAACTCCCCGGTGATGCAACAATGTGCATTCTCAAGTCATTGATGAAAACTTTTTGGACTTTGAGAAACATGCACAGAGAAACTATGTAGGTTTTAATCCATAGGAAACAATGAAAATAGGACTGAACAACGTTCATACAAGGACAGAGTAGGAGGAGTAGATTTGATTTTGACATGATGTTTATCACCACTGTCTTGAAATGTACATGGAATGTACATCTGATCACCTGTTGGGTGTTATTTTGTGACTGTATACCTTCTTACACATTGTTTAAGTGACAGCATGTTATGTTTACTTATAGGCTTCTGGCAGCTCTGCCAATTGTATGTGAATAATGTATTCCCATATGTGCAGAGTTTTGTCCGAGCAACAAAAAGATTTCCGTCAATGTGAAATTATTTAAAGTCTAAAGAATATTATCAACAGATGGTGTTGACTTTAAATGGCATTGTACGGCGTTTATAACAGCATCACTCTATATACCTGCAGAGCACATACCTCTATTAGTCAGCTTTTGTAGATTCTCAGAGTCTTTGTTTCTAAAAGCTGACTGTTGACTGCCGATGACGCATAAACTGACTTGTCATGACACACTTATCTAATACAAGGAATAAGCAATTCTATACCTGAGATATGACTCCAGGTTTGAATATGGGGTTTAAAAATAAAAATAGCTTGCTTCACAATTGTTCTTTAATAACTTTACGACTTTTACACCGAAATTGATTGCACTAAATATCTTAGAAGTATAGTATGACGGATGTCTGCAACCCCTTAAAAACTACACCCAAGATTCACTTTATTAAACACACCACCTTCTTTCTACTGTCTTTATCCGTTTTACCAGTTCCTTTTACAATAGAGAAGCACTGTGTACTTCTGAGTAGCTCTGATTCCCCTTTACTTCGTTCTCTAATGATCACGACCCTCACACCACCACCACAGATCAGGTACTATGATTAATGTCACTGCAGCTGTGGTGGTGTATGTTGCGCTGGCATGACTGAATTAGACACTGCAGTGCTGCTGGAGTTGTGAAACGTTTGAGTGGCACTGCTGGACTGTGCTTCCATATGATAAGCGGATTTGATAAAATGGACAATGCGCGTGGAGTCAAGAAGGTGTACCTAATAGTTACCAGCGAGTGTATTTTGTGCATTATGATACAGAGAAAACTTTTTACACAGCGTGCATTGAGGTTCACACAGGCCAACATAAATGAAGAAACTCTCAACTTATAACTTTCCAAGGGAGTCTCAGTGGACTGATTATGCTGCATTATTTCACACAGAGGAGACTGTGGAAGTGGTTCTGTTCTTGTGACCTGAGAGCTCAAGGTTCACTCCCAGCTGGAATGAGCTCTTCTGTGACCCCCGCAGTGCTACTTAAACTAATGAACTTTTGCATAAATCATCCCTGTTCGTTACCCTTTAGATAAAATTAATTCAAATCAAAATATGCTGCACATTTTCTCAGGCACTGTTGTCAAGAGACAGGGGCATAACCCCGGTACAGCACAATGGTAGGACAGCATTTGTGGTTTACGCACAGAATTGAAACTAGTATTTAAGAAAATGATAGATAAGTATTATGAGTAATAGATATAGGTGTGCGGTTATATTGTATATTGTACACCATATTATATGGTGTAATTATTGTAAGGGTTAATTATTAGTCTTGCAGTCAGTTTTGCAGTACTTGAGTCTGGGATAGGACTGGGTTCGGACTTGGTCTTGCCTCAGTCTTTGGGGTAAGGTTGATTTGGGAAATTGTTGTCACGACCAGTCTAGTTTAATGCATCAGTCTGAGGTAATATTAAATAAAATGAATGTAGAATGAGTTGAATGTGTTCCTATCATTATAGAATATCAACAACCCATTCAAACTGAATAAGTCACTCCCTACATGGGGTAAAGACAAGTAACTGCTCTTCTCATTCAGTGTCTAATCAATAACCATGTTTTATTATTTTTTTTTTATTCTACTTTTTTATAGAATTACTTTAAGATTGCAAGTGTGCATTTTTACCTGCTTGCATTACTTTAGTCAGTATAGTTTAGTATAGTTTTTGTTTGAGGACATTAAAAGTATAATGTTTTTACATTTAATAATGCAGATGTGTATAATGGATGTTATGGCTATATACTGTTGATGAATTCTGATGAAGGGAAAAAATATGATCTTCTACTAAACGTCTTGCTCTTGACTCAGACTTAAGGTGTCCCAGTGTTTATCCTGACACAGACTTGGATAAAAAGGTCTTGACTACAACAATGCCTGTAGATTACAGTTAATCTAGAGGGTTTAAGTGCTGCATAGCTATATTGCATTCGTAAAGTCCATTCATTTTGTTGCAGCCTTGGAAAAAAACTCAATACCCTACAATGAAAACAAAATTTTATTTTTATTTGTCAGTTTGATAAAAAAGATAAACCAAAGCATCGCATGGATATACTGTAAATATTCGGACCCTTTGCTGTGATGCTTGAAATGTAGCTCTGTGGGCCTTCTATTTCTCTTGATTTCCTGGGTTCTTTATGGCCTGACAGAAGCCTCTCCTCAGTAAAAGACTACTCATAAAAGCCTGTCTGGAGTTTGCAAAAAAGCACCTTAAGGACTCTCAGACTGTGTGAAACAAGATTCTCTGGTTTGATGAAAACAAGACAGAACACTGTCATAAAGCCCAGATTGGTAGAGTGCTGCAGTGACGGTTGACTCTCTGGAAGTTTCTCACATCTGTACACAGGAACTTTGGAGCTTAGCTTGAGTGAACCTTTGGACCCTTGGTCAACTCTATTACCAAGGCCCTTCTTCCCCAACTTCAAGTCCTGGTTGTTCCAAATCTTAAGAATTATGGTTGTCACTGTTCTCTTGGGAACTTACATTGCACCGGAAACATTTTTGAAGCCGTCTCCAGATCTCTCAGGACTGTTTTTTTGTGCTGATATGCATTGTTAGCTTTTAGTTATTTTATAGATGTGTGTGTCTTTCCAAATAATGTCTAACCAACTGTATTTACCACTGGTAACTCCAAACAAGGTGTAGAAACATATAAGAGAAGATCAATTAGATCAGTAAGACTTCCAGAGGTAAATTTCAAGTGTTATAGAAAAGGCTTTAAATACTTATCTACACACAAAATATTGTATATATTGTAATATAATGTTCACTTTTATTATAGGGGTATTGAGTGCAGAATTATGGAAAAGTCCAGATTTTTTTTGTAGCACACGACCTCAACATCACAAAATGCCAAAAAGTGAAAGGGAAGTCAAAAGTGAAAATTTTTCCAATGCATTGTACGACAAATGTCACCAAATACCAGACATTTTCTTCTACCAGACTTGCAACATGAGCACCTTTTTTACCTTAAGTCAGTAAGTACAATGCATTACAAATATTCAGGTTGCACAACCATTTTTAATACATTCCATGCTTGTGGTTCTTTAGAGGCTTCACTATATATATATATATATATATATATATATATACGTATTCTGCTATATGAACAGTATAGACAAATAAATCAATTCTACTCACAGCACTACATGCCCAGGCCAATACACTAACTCGGCATGTTTCACATAAGATTCTTCTCTTTTATAATCCTCTTTCTTTGTACAAGTCTTGTACAAGTTAGTCTTCATCTCATCCATCTCATCAGTAAGAGTTCTGGTATTCCCATCAAAGTACTCTTCATGTTCAATTAGCTGACAATGAAATATGTGTTTTGGGGAAATATTTGTTTTTTCTCTTCCTCTCTCTGTGGACCAATTCAACCAGTAAGGACACCCAGAAAAATCCTCTAAGCAAGAAGTGTTCTCTGTTAGTCATGTTTGAATGGATGAATGCATGTTTGCTTGGGGCATGGCTTTAAAGGGAACAAAGGAAGAAACACCTGAATTAGTTTGGTTGTTGACATTCAGAACTGCAAGCTTCAGCTAAAACTGGTAAGCTTCATCAAATCACTGACATTCCCCTTAAGTAGTCTGCAGTCGTAGGCATCTTCTAGTAAGCCCCATGAGCTCATGCTGATAGATTAATCTCATTACAGCATGTTGATACATCAGAGGCAACGTGGCTGGTTTCGGCATCAATTAGTAAAACGTTTTCCAACTTTTATTGGAATCTTAGTAATTGACAAACAGATTTTATGTATTGCACCTCTATGTCCTTCAAAAATCACTTGGTTTAATTAATGACAAGATTTTAGGACATATCCAATGCAAATAATGTTGGTTTACTTAAATCATAACATTTTAAAATAGACATCAGAAAAAGAGTTTCAAGAAAATTGAACATTTAAACTAATGAAATTGAGAAATTTAAGAAATTGGCTGGTGTATTTTGCTTATTTTTTTTTCATTACTAACATTTTTTACTTGCTAACATTTTGTATACAAACACTTTAATAAATGTTTCCATTGAAAAAGGGGGGAGGGGAGTTACAAAGGATTAACACAAATTAATTCTGTTCATCTTTCATGAGGCCTAATGTTTAAAAGCAGAATGTCTAAAATTTCTGTTTATCAGTCTACAGTCAGTCTAATTGCAAGTGCAATTATTGCTAATGGAAGTCTGTAGTAAAGTAATTTAGATCTTACAAAGCACTGCTGAATGGTTGCAGATTAAATAGAACGAATACCTTAATGTTCCACATCATACATTTATGATTTGTTTGTACAAACGTTTGTACAAAATACAGAATCACGAGCCAACATTTTCTCCCAACTGTGAAGCATGGTAGAAAGACAATTATACATTGGGTTGCTTTGCTGCCATAAGGCCTGCAAAGCCTGAAATCATTGGGCAAATAATGAGTTCAACATAATATATCTTACAGTATTACTGTCTTGGCAGTGGTCTATCACCTGAGTACAGGCCTTAACCACAGCTAAGATGTGGAATTGTCTGTAATGGGCTTCTTGTGAGAGAAGAAAGGAAAGTTCTGAAATATCTATTTACTGTGCTGTTCTGATCACCAGATATAGGAAATGTTATTGCTACTAATTGAGTTTCTATTAGTTATAAGGCAATATTGTGCATACTCTTTTCTTCTAGGCTGAACTGTAAATGATTAATAAATGTGATCAATAAAGGCATGCATAATTGTTTATGTGTTAACAGCTTTCAACAGATTGTGTTGTGAATTACAGACCATATCAATAACTAACAATCCTGGTTGCTCCAAAGAATTCACATTTTTACAACCTTGCAAAGAATGCAAAAAACTTGTTAATAAGAGAGAATTTAAGAAGCAATTTCATTAAATAATCCAAAATTAAAATACAATGGTTCAACAAAACACACTCTTAACAGTATAGCAAGCACATTAGTAAGCTCCTGTATTAATGCAGCAGAATGAGCATGAATTTTTCATATTTAATAATAAATTACATTTACCTGGCACACAAGGTCCCTGTCAACAAGTCATAGTTAAACCCTGAAATCACTGATGCTCTCTAAAATGATGATTTGCATGAAAATTATGTTCCACTTCAAATCAGAAAAGTTGGGACACTTTGGAAAATGCAAATGCAAAACAACAGTGATTGTTACCTTTACACTGATTTTATTTTTACTGAGTTTATTCTATTGTCTGTATGATCCCAATATATTTTGTGGTTTGTCTGTTCAAAATTTCATTTTAAATATGTTTAATTACATTGAGTCGTTACCTTGTGACTGGCTGATTGAATATTTGCATTAACAAGTAATTGTGAATGAGCTGAAGGAATATATACAATCAAAGCACTGTGCAAAAGTCTTAGACCACCATTAGACTCCATTGCTCTATTTGCTCCAAAAGCTCCATTGCTTTTGCAATGGTATAATCACCATATGACAGCTCAGTGGTTCATTGTGTAGCACTGCTACCTCACAGCAAAAAAGTCCCGGGTTCAGTACCAGGGTGGGGCAGCTTGGGTCCTTTCTGTGTCTGCGTGGGTTTACTCCGGGTACTCCGTTTTCCTCCCAAAGTCCAAAGACATGTGTCTTAGGTTAACTGGTGTCTGTAAAGTGGCCCTTATTGTGTGACTGTGTGCATGACTGTGTGTGTGTGTCCTACGATGCATTGGCACCCTGTCTAGGGTTGTTCCTGCCTTTGTGCCCTTGTAAATTAAGCGGCAGATAATGAATGGATGACGAATCCCCATATATAAGTATTGTTGATGATTGAACTAAAATAATTTAAATCTGAAATAATAACTAAAATAATTTAAAGCTTGTTGCTCCACAATACTCTTTTCTACTGATCATCATTGTAATCGTTGTGAGCTTTAGCACATTCTGGTCCTTTCATCTGTTCCCAAAAAAATGGTTTCTTGGTTGCTACCTTTCCAAAAAAACCCATTCATGATGAAGGTGCCAGATGCTTCTATTGCTAAAGTGTAAGGGGTGATCACACTAAATACTTGCCTATTTATTAGCCCTAAAAAAATTTCAGGCTTTGTAATTACTGCATACAAATTTCTTGTATTTTCTGTGATCATGTGATCACTAAGACAATAAAGTAATGGTGGCCTAATACCTTTGCATAGTAGACGTATAAAAATATCTGTGGATGCACTGGGATACATCATCAGTGATGTTTCCAAGAGATCCCTGACACCCTTCCTTCTATGATCCATGTGGGGCTGATCAGATCTCGACTTGTGACCCAGCAATATTGGCCCACGTTTCAGATCGAGTAGTAGACTTGATGGCTCTACTCTTTGAAACTCCTATAATGCATAGGGAGGGGGCTGCAAAGACTTGACATCCCACCTCTATTGGCTCACAGCAGGGTTTCCAGGGGTCCTCCCAGGGGACTGTTAATTCCAATAGGAATACTGTTTTGTTTAGACGAAACGTCTGGTATCCGAAAGGTTGATGTTACCTACTCCAGTAACTTGAGTTGACTACTCAAGTCAACTCTCAGTTCCCAGTCTGATGCTGGTGACAGGCTGCTGGTGTTAGCTGTGCTTGTGGCTTCTCTCCAGCTTTCACAAATGGTACTGTCCTTTGGCTGCGGGTGTTTGTTGTTGCTGCTTCTTGATGGTAGTTTGACTAATGCTGTGTCTTTGAGGCTGTAGAAACTCTGCTCTGGCATGTCACTAGATTTTCAGTCATAGAAACTTGTCCACTACTTTCCCTCTATTCAGGCTTCAGGACCTGGATTTTTCTGGTTTAAAACTCATCTTAACTCAACAGATGAGCTTTTTCAGGCCCTCAAGGATCCATTGGCATCCAGGCACTGATATGGTGGTGACCATCAGGCTGCCATAAAGGCTCAGACAGGGAGGCTGTTGAATTTCAGGCTTGAAAGGGGACCTCCACCCTATATCTCACCTGCCTTCAACAACATACTCATGGCAAAGCATGAAAGTCCCATAGTAGTACTACAAATTGTGTAAGAATTGATCAACTTTGGTAATTATCCCATTGTCACACTGCAAACCAAAAGGTCTTTTGATGCACAACTACATTAAATATATGAATTTTCACATATTTTTCATTTTCTGATGACTTTACACAGTATTAAACTTTTTAACTTTTCACACTAATTTATAATGTTTAACTTGTATGTTTGTCACTTATTTAACATAAAATGCTCTGTTTCTTGAGTTTTTTATTCATACAGCTGTACTGTTCAATCCTAAAAGCTATTAAAGACATTGATTAATTGTCTTGTAAATGTAAATATTCAGGGTAACTTATAGGTTTGTAGCTTATCAAGGAATATTTATTACTTCAATAGTAACATCTAAACAATAATATATAAATGTTTTTGGTACAGAAGGTGTAAATACTGTATATCATGTCTACCGGGATACCATGCTATATTCATATTTTTTATATCAGCCATTTCAGGGTGTTGACATATGTCTGTTTTTATTACTCTAAAAACCACACATACATGCTTTGTTAACCTTCAAATCCTAGTAGGCTGCAATACATAGATGATGATAGCATGTAACAGTTAATGCCACTTAATGGAAAAATACTGAAATACATCTTCTTAAGTGTCTGTGATTGATGTACTTGAATTTAAACCTTGTGTTGGACAGCTTTTGGCTTTAATGATCAAGTAATTTCAAGACTGTTACAATAGTATGAGCTGCACATGCAGCAAGTAATAACTTGTCTACATTTCTCATCGATCTGCTCAGCTGCGATGAATTTAAAATCAGGTATTTAAAAAAAAATCAGAATGGATTGCTTCCTGGTTACATAATGAGAAAATAAGCTTGCACAGCCAAGTTCTTGGTCTTAAATTAACATGCACAACACTAATATAAAGTCAGTTGGTCAAAACTAATGCTATGCCATGTGCTACATCAATATTGGTTTGCAAAATGTAAAGCCTTTCAGAATAAAAAAGAGCAGCTGGTCAGTGAATAGATATGAAATAAGGAGCATAAATCTCAGCCTGACCTGCTCACTGTACCACCTAGGCTGCATTTGTAAACAGTACAACACAGCATCTTTTCCATCTACCAACTGCAAATATGTGGATTTACTATTTACTTTACTTGCAACACTACCACACACACTGCACTCCCCACCCTCAGAGATAGCTGTCATTCCTGGAAGTACTGGGACAAACATAAATATCTATTTGACCTGGCTGGCATCTGTTGTGAATTTGCGTCCGTTCCCTTTTGTTCGTTTTGTACAGGGCATTGATAAGTAGTTTTCTGTCTTGGCTACGGATTTAATTCCCCATTGTTTGAAAGTGCTTATTTCCTCTGCAGTGCATGGGCTGGTCTGTCGATATGGCATGCTCTCTTGGCTGAAGAGAATGGCAACGAGTGATTGTGCAAACCATTAGAGAGTTCAGTCTGCCCACAAAAATGCAAGACTGGATTTACAGGGGCAGTTTTCATGTACTCACTTTTAACTATTACATCGATCGATAGGGACCGTGTTCGAAATCCAGCTCACTGCTGTTTTCATGTATGTAATGAACTTGCTCAGCCTGCATTGCACTAATAAGGGCATATTATTATATCTGTGTACTGAGTCATTTCAGCTTACCATAGCAACATTTTTTGGTTGGAAATTGCACCCATGGGGCATGGTGCTAATATACACTTACCGGCCACAAACCTTTATCAAACTTCAGAACTACATTTCAAAGCTTCATCAAGGTGCTGGAAACATTCCTTATATTGACACAATAGTACCACACAGTTGCTGCAGATTTGATGACTGCACAACCATGATTTCAATGATGCTCAGCGGTATTTAGTTGCCCAAAGTGCACCAGGAAAATATCTTACCCACCATTACATCACCAGCAGCAGCCTGAACCACTGATACAAGGCAGGCTGGATGTTCTACTGTAACTCTAAATACTAAATACAATCACAGATCAGGTACTATTGAGCTGTGATTCTTTCTCAGTATGTGGAGAAGTTGTTTTGCCCACTGTTCTAAGTGGCTCCATACAGACACAACAGTGCTACTGGAGTTTGCAAACATTGTGTTTACTTACTTTGAACTCTGTTAGGCACATCTATCATCTTGCTCCACCCTGTAGCTGTAAAGTAGGAGAGAGTAGCTCATCTGGTTTATAGTTTGTGTTAGTCACCCTCTAATTATCTGTCAGTGATCCACCACCCAAATAGTACCTGAGCTTTGGTGGTCCTGACCATTATTGACCAGAGTAAAGGGGACTAACAAAGTATGTAGAGAAACAGATGAACTACAGTCTGTCTGAGTGCAGTGACCACTTAAACGTAAATAAAGTTTATGCAGAATATATATTGAAAATTACAGCATGTTGAAGATATGTGTGTGTGTGTGTGTGTGTGTGTGTGTGTGTGTGTGTGTGTGTGTGTGTGTGTGTGTGTGTGTGTGTGAGAGA
>JAUZST010002809.1:0-17697 GCA_034779995.1 Parotocinclus haroldoi
TTCCAGGTGTGAGTTGTCACGTCGTTAGCTGGTTGGACTATAAAAAGCCACTTTACTGATCGCTCCGTAATGGCGGACGATGGCGGACACGACGGGCAGATCGGCGGCGCAAGGTAGGCTCCCTAACAGTGTCAGTTTTAGTTGTTCTTCATAATTTGCTATTAAACATGTAGCCATGCAAAGACAACCTGCTGAGCTTTAAGCCTGGGACTGTGGTAGCCTAGCGGTTAAAGCACTGAACTCTGGACCTGATGGTCCAGCGTTCAAAAACTGCCAAAGTTGGGTCCTTTACCCAAGATTGCTTGAATTGTAAGACTGTATAAGTGCTGTAAATATACGCCGAGACGGGCTGTTTCTCTATTGTTTACAAAGAATCGTCGAAAAAAAGATTTAAAAAAAATTAGTGAGCTGCAGTTGGTCAGGCTGGTTTAAACTCATAGAATGGCAACCATAACTTAAATCACCACTCAATTACAAACAAGGTATGCAGAAGCGCATCTCTTGAAACAGATGGGCTACCACATCAGAAGACCACATGACGGCCACTCCTTGAAGCTAAAAGCAGACAACTGGCACACCTTGTTGATGTAATTCCATGAATAATTAAGGCTGTTCTGAGGGCAAAATTGGGTCCTACCGGGTGTATTTAAGGTGTATTTAATAAAGTGGCCAAGATTTCTCTCGTTTGCTGTTTTGCCAGTTAATAGCTGACATTCCTCTTTTAGGAAAAGGTTAGTTGTTGCGTTGTATAAACCCAGGCTGAAAAAGACTGCTGGTCAAGCCATCTGCTCTCAAAAAGTCCCCCAAATTAATTGAACAAATAAAAACATCAAGTACTTATGTAGCACTTATTCATTTCATACACTATAGCACTGATTTCTTTTACACACACACACACACGCACACACACACACACACTAATTACATTGCTCAGTTGCATGCTCATCAGTCTGATTATTTTTCCTTCACCGTGAA
This sequence comes from Parotocinclus haroldoi, assembly GCA_034779995.1. Classification (NCBI taxonomy): domain Eukaryota; kingdom Metazoa; phylum Chordata; class Actinopteri; order Siluriformes; family Loricariidae; genus Parotocinclus; species Parotocinclus haroldoi. The sequence continues at coordinate 976 of JAUZST010002809.1, forward strand.
TGCTCCAGATGTTGTGAAATGGAAGGGCTCAGTTTAACCAAAGTGTCTGTAGAGTGCATGTTTTTGTGAACATTAAGTGGTATGAAGGAAGGAAGTGGACTAATTAAAAAAATCTAATTCATGTGTTCATTTGGTAAAACCTGTCTTATATACTGTAGTAACTGTGTCTGACAGGCTGATTGGGATGTAAGGAAGATTAGTGGTGTGGGAAGGTTAGTACGTGTGTACACCCTTGAGAGTGGGTATGTACAACCCCTGGCAAACATTATGGCATTATTATATAATTTCCTAGAAAAAGCATGCCACAAAACTTTTTTTTAAATTCAAATCATCTGGAATTAATAAAACAATCAAAAAGAAAGAAATATAATTGCTGTAGTGTTTTTAGATCAAGTAAAGGAAAAAAATCTGGAGTCACTAAATTCTGAGGAAAACATAATAGAATCAAGGGAAAAAAAAACACTGAACCATTTGTACTTTGTTGCACCAACTCTGGCTTTATAACTGCTTAAATTCTGAGGTATGGTCCTCGAAGTACTCTTTTTTTAACTGACGACTAATTAGCTGATTTAATCTGATGAAAGTGTTTGTTTTAGAACTGCTAATTACCGAGCGATTCCATAATATTTTAGTGATTTCATATTTATTTACACAATTGTGACTGACTACAACAACTACATTTATTACTTTTTTTTTTATTGTTTTCTTAATGCCAAAAGGTTGGAATTATACAATTAAAAGATCTTCCTGGTGATTCCAGGAAGTGGTGATTCCATAATTTTTCCAGGGGTTGTATTTGTTTGGGAGACTTTTTACAATCACAACAACCAACCTAACACAGTCTTTCATTCCAAACAATTGTGGGTTAAGAAATTGTGGGTTATTTTTCACAATGACTCAACAGTGGTTGTGATTGGAATCCCAGACATTCCAGTACTTTAACTTGCACCACAGTCTTTGTATCTCATGCATGCATGGAGAGATGTGCTGGACTGTGCTCTTTTCTTTTTAAACCCAATTTCATTATAAATGCCCTTGCTGTAATTGTCTCTAAGTGTTGCCTAACTTCAAATAGAGTCACGCCTGACCTGGTATCTTCCTGCTTGTTCAACAGAGACTCCTATCAGTAGTTAGAGATAAGGCTAAGATGATGGACGGATATGGTGAGCAAAATGAGCAACAATTAGGAGTGTGCAATCCTGAAAAAAGTTATCTCTCTACTTTTGGGGAATTTTTGCAGATAACGATAATAAGACAAATGGCAGTACAAGGATGCATAGGTTATTTAAACCCATCTTTTTGGCAGAATGATTCCATTGATGCTTGCAGAGCGTCTTTTTGAGCTAGTTCCTATTTGAGCTGGTTTTAGCCTCTCATGAACAACTGACTCCTGTAGTTTCTCATAATCAACATATTCTGCACGGTGGTTAGTTTGCAGTTAGCTGTCTATCGAGCTTTCGTCTTTAATGGCCACTGATTTCCAACAAATTTTTACGATTGCGGCCTTTTGAACAACATAAATCTTGATCTAGTTTTAGTCATAGTTTTTTGACGGAAACACAATCTAGTTTTAGTCATAATTTAGCCATCCGAGTTGTTTGCAGTTTAGTCTATTTTAAGTCGACTAATTATAATAATTCTAATTATAATGAGTTGACTTAAATATGAAATGTAAAGGTTGTAATATGTAAATAGTTTTTCCTTAAAATATTTGATTCGTTTAGACTAAATGAAACATCTATTAACCAGTCATGGAACAGTATTGGTGTTTGAAGCTACAGTACACACAGAAACAGATTTAACTTATTACTAACAAAAATACATCTCAGATTAATGGGTCATTTTTCTACTCAGTAACACTAACACTACAGGACAGCAGTGATGTAATTTAGTAAACAGCTTAGCAAAAACACACCATTATCTGATATTATATTAATGTCAGCATTAACATGTCTGCCTTTGCATGGATTTCAGGATGACCTGCCTGTAAAATGTTGTTTCAGGTATGTTGTATTTTTTCACTAAAGATACACAGGAGGAAATTCGCCAATATATATATACTTTTTATATCGACTATCCTTTTATCCCATTTGTTAACATGTTTGTTTTTGTTTCATAGGAAACTGTCGTACTGGAAACTGTGCAAGTAGTACTATATGGTTAGATCAAGACTGGAATGCTTCACTTCTTGGCCTGCCTTTCCACATACATTAACTCTACGAGTAAATCTTTTCCTAACTTGTTCCTTCCTTCCAGTAAATCAGATCTGATTATATGTTGACTCTGACAAGCATTTCACAAACATTTTTACTGACAAACGCTTTTATTTGTTGACAAAAGTGTCAATTCATTTCGTCCGAGTTGTTGTCGTTTTTCATTCTTTTTCATGTATTCCTTTTCATTCGAAAAATAACGGCAGACGATAAGAACTATGGCTATGGCATAGCATGAAAATTATTCGTTAGCTAAATTAACGATACATAAATGCGTCGCACATAAAACACGAGCGGAACGCTACCATCTGCACAGCAACCCTAACAACTACATTTCCAATTTATGGAAATTCACAATGTTTATAGAAAAATTGCTGTATATAAATAAACAACTAACATAGCAATCTGTTATAATTGTTACCTAAAATATGATCATTAAAAGTTCAGTACAGCACTGTATATTGTAACATCACACTTCAGGAAGCGAAGTATCCAGAGTTTTTACTACCAGAGATAAAAGATTGTATTTCTTGTTACAATATATTCGAATTTTTTAAAAACACCCGTCTAAGCTGTTAAAGTAAACAGCTGTTGATCAGACAGACATTAAATAGCGCATAACTGTACAAACCAAAGTGTAGCGCATAATTCTCCAATGTTCATGTGGCGGAATAGAAGCAAATTTCTGCTGTTATGTTCCCAAATCTGATAAAGAGTGAAGGCTGTTGGAGAGACAATATACTTAACTCCATATTAATGCAATGATTTTGAAATAAGATCCATAACAAGCTCTTACGAATGTAATATTGTTACAATATTATTGTTTTTTGGCATGCAGTGTTTACTGAAGTTCTACTCTTTCCCCTAGTATACATATCGCTCCTGTGTGGCCTGTATACTATTCAGTTTTACACAGACAAAATAATCTTCTATAATCTCTAGTTCTCTCTGGAAAATAAAATTCTTTCGCTTTCTATTCTTTCACTCTCGCTCTCTGCTTTCCAACTGTAGTGCAGCAGAGCATCGTCATGGAAACAAGCAGGAGGCAAGATGGCAAAGATTTACAGCAACACTCTCAGCTCTATAGTCAGCTTGGCCCTTAGTTCTGAGTTTGTGTGTCTCTGTCTGTGCCGATGTGTAGGTGTAAGGTAAAAAGAGGAGCGCCAACTCTACAATCAACTTTGACCATGAGAAGGAAATTCTATTCCTTGCTCTCAAGCTTCTTGGAAACACACGGACACTCAAATGCACCCCCTCACACAAAAACGTACAGGATCAAATACAGGAATTTCTAAAGACTACCTTCTTATTCTCCCTGCATGTTTACCTGTGTAAGGTTTGCATGTCCTCACTCCAAATTGCATATTCTCTCTCCACATGGGCTTACTCTGAGTACTCCCACATTCCAAAGACATGCATTAGGTTAACTGGTTGCTCTAATTTGCCCTAGTGTGAATGTCTCTGACTTGCAGCGATGGAAACTTGCTCCTGTCATGAACAGCCATTGATGCTGATGCGACATTAAATAACACAAACAATAATTACTGTGCATTTCGTCCTCTCTTATTATGGCAACCTTAAAACAACCTTATATACAGGCCAAATTGGTCTATCATTTTACTCATATTTGGCACTTTATTTTCCTGTATACCATTATATACTATATTAGTCTCATGAAATCAAGTCTCCCTTTTTGTTTTTACAGACAAAACAATATAATTTTTTTTTTTCAAAAATGGAAAAAAAACATTTCTTGTGTTTATATAAGAGCATATATAATGTGTGTGCGAGTGTGTGTGTGTGTGTGTGTGTGTGTGTGTGTGTAAATAAAAAATAAAATGTGTAACATAGTCAGCTGAATCAGTCATTGTTTTTTTTGTTTTTTGGGAAAATGCAATGCATTTTTATACTGTAATTTTGCAGACTTGGGGCTTTAAAGCCTGTCCTGCTTTATGATCAATTCCTTCAAAAGATAATTGATATTATACAAAGATATTTGACGAAGGACTTGGTCAAATGCTGTTACATCACTAACCTTTCTTTTGTGAAATATTTACTGATTTAGACATTAGAATGAATGGGTCGTTTAAGCAGAGGTTTTTAATTCCTAGCAATTATCCAGGAAGCTGAAACGGGGTGATGCCAAAAAAAACCTAAATGCATGAACCTTTTCCCACAAAAATGTAACTCTTTGACCCAGAGTCCACGAAACAGTTTAAAACAGAAATCTAATACCATCTAAAACCATGCTGATGAAACTAGTAAAGGCTACTCCATCAATAGCATTAATACCCAAATTTGTACTACTGTAACTGTCACCACAGTCTTGACAGAGCTGAAATTCTAGCACCCCACTGAGGCAAGAAATGGTCAACGCACAAAGCTCTACTTTTGTATCAAACGAACTGCATTTAAACTGCATTTCATTCTAAATTTTATAATGACACTTAAGGGTACAGTTAGTAAATCAGAAAGTGGCAAAAACGAGTTAGTGGAAAGATAGAAAGATCAGTAAATAGAACTATCACAAACGCATACACGCACCAAGTGGAATAACAGTACACAGACTATGAGAGAGTCCAGCAGGACTTGGACTAGATATTGCCATGGTAACAGGGTGTGCTGACCATGTGTATGTGTGTGTGTGTGTGTTTCCTAATTGACACTGCCTCAAATAATATAGTAAGTCAGGCAGTATTACGTAGTAAAAAGCAAACATATTAACGGAATAATAAATATGCAGATGAATGTATTACAGGGAAGTGTCATGTACCAACAGCCTGACAAATGTCAGTTCACTTTAACTAAGGTCTCAATTCCAACAACTTATAACAGGAAATAAACATCTGTCTTTTACCTGTGGATGGTACAGCTGTGAACAGGTGGTCAAATTACAAAGTGTGTTAGCATGTGTATTTTTACTGCCATTAATTTACTTTGATGTTTTATTGCTGTTGTTTTTATTTAGGAACACCATACACCATTTAAAATTCGAGTTCAACTTGATATTGTCACGATTTCCGATTTTACATTCATGTAAAAGTATTCCTTTTTTATGTATGTACATTTCCTGTACAAGGTATAAACAACTAAAAAAAAACTTCAGCGCTTTGCGAGTCAAATAAATTACTAGCAACAAAGGTTTAATTTTTCATTGTAATTAATACATTTTTTATTTATAATTGTATTTTTCATTAAACTGTTCTGTTGTAACTCCACCATGTCTTAATTAACCAAGTACAAACTTTCCTTTTTCTTTCTGAAGAATGAGTATTCAAAGTAGTGTGTCATTTTATCATATAAAACCTGTAATGAAATTGTGAGTGGGTGTGTTAAATGCATAATAAACAAGAACGAATAATCCAACTTGACGATGTACGTTGACCCATATTTGCATAATGATCACGTGAAAATGTATCGTTACACCAACACTATATAGACAAAAGTTTGTGGACACATAGACAAACAGTGGTAGTAGAATTTGCTGTACTGAATAATCCAGTGATTCTCAATGTGACAAAGGAATGTATGTTTAATCCTCCAACCATTTAATTGATTGAATTTCCACTCTGCTGACCTCAAACAAATAGTTAGTTTGCCTACTTTGACTGAAAACGTGTCTGGCTTACACAGAACACTGACCACAACTCCATCAGACTCAGGCCATGCACTGGAATGTCAAACGTGAGCCAGGGACATCAGACCAGATCAACAACATTTTTTGACGTTATTATTTAGGTATAGGTTTCTACAAACTTGTGTCCACAGTGTAGTTTAGGTATTACTAGACATGGCATCGTTCACTTTGTTTCCCACAAACACGGAATCAATCACAGGCCTAACAGGTAGGACAGGTCACATGCAGGGTGATGATAGTGTACATGCTCAGATATAGACACACACTCACTCAGACCAGTACACTTGAGAGATGGCAGTTGACCTAATGCATGCCTTTGGAATGTAGGAGAAACCCAAAACACCCGGAGGCAACCCACACAGGTATAGGGAGAACAGACCAACTTAGAGTTAACTGCTGGACACAGATTTAAATCCAGCTCTCTGGAACTACAGGGTTTTTCGCTGCGTTTTTCATTTACCTTCAATCTATTGGTTAGTTTCTTTTCTCGACGTACCTGTTTTCACTTTTGTTAATTATATTTGGATTATTTAAGCAGGCTTATTGTGTTAACGTCGCGTTTTGTCGTGTCAGTTATTAATGTTTTCCCTTGTTGTGCGTACTTTACTTTTGTTTTGATCAGCCTTTTATTAACTCTGCCGCACGGATTCCCCGGCAGCTGATGGCGCCCGGGAATTGCAGTTGCTTGAGGCTGTTCCCAGATTCGTGGCTGTGATAGCCCGCGATTGGATCCGTGGCCGGAGGGGTTGCCTACGGGTCCTCGCCCGCTAGATGCCGCCCCCAGACCCTTGTAGTGGCCACCCCCAGATCCTTGGCCGTCAGGGGCCGTCTATGGATCCTCGACCGTAAAGGGCAGCTCCCGGGTCCTCGGCCATTCGAGGCCGTCTCTGGACCCCCAGCTTTAGTAAGCCATCCTTTTGTTTCCCTGCTTTTTGTATTTTTACTTTCTTTTAGTTCAGGCGATTTTTTGTTCTTGTTTTCTTTTATTAAGGCCGTTCTACAATCTCTCGGCTCCCAAGCCATCTTCACGGACCCTCAACTCTTAAGCCGCACAATGGACCCTCGACAACCCAGCCGTTCTGCAGACCCCTGGGACCCAGCCATCTGCGTCCTCCTGGGACACAAGCAATCCCGTGGACCCTCGGTGCCTTGGCAGTTCGCAGATCTCCGCCACTTTGGCCGTCTTGGGCGCCCGAGGCAGCCATGCCGCATCTCTGGACTCTCGGCTTGTTAGCCTTTTGCTGGACATTCGCATGGGACTTTCTTTTGTTTGTGTTATGCCTGACCTTGTCCTTCTCTACTTTCATTCATTGTCTGTCTGTGGATACTGCATTATGAGCTCCGATACAAATCCACTAGGGATCCTGGGGATTTAACGAGATCTCCGGGATGCCTGATCATAACATGGGCTTAGCAAATACATTACAAGTGTCATATTATATAAGAGCCACACATGTGCTATCCGTATCTCACCTCTCTGCACCAGCATGGTGACTTCACTGCCTTTGGGGCACTTGCTGAGTAGGTCCACCACTTGGTTGTGGCTCATGTTCTGCACGTTCCTCTTGTTCACCTCCACCAGGATGTCGCCTTCTTTGAGGCCACGGCAGCGTGGGTAGTCTACTATCTGCTTGACCTTCTGCCCTCCTCCACTGACACTTCCAGCGGTACCACAGTCAGCGATGGTGAAGCCGAAACCCTTGTCACCCTTCTCCATGTGCACTGTGATGAGCTCAGGCTGCGTGGCAATGGACGACGCCAGAGTCACCACGTCGCTTCCATAGCTCTCCGGCATTACCATTCCCTCTGCTGTGGGGCTATAGTGGCAGGGTTCAATGCCCATCGTGCCCATTGTGCTTATCCCAGATGGGCATGGGCCCAAAGGTGGGGGATCAAAGGCCTCCTGGCCATTAACAATGATTGGCTCCTTGTCTAGAATAGCCACTGATGTCACGAGGCTGGTGTTTGGATCATCAGGGTCGAACGGCAACGGGTAGCCACGGCACAGTTCCAGCTGCACGGCCGAGCCGATGGGGATGGACTGGAAGATCTTGACCACTTGTGCATGTGTGTAGCCCAGAACTATTGTGTCATTGACGCTGACAATGACATCACCTGCAAAATGCACATACATGCACATCATGAGCTGGAACTGATCACAACAGGGATGCGTGAATGCAGTACTCAGATATCTCAGTTAACTCATGCTGCCAATTATTTGATATCCCAACAAATGTAATGTTGATTGACACGCCACAGCTCATGTTAGCGTACATAATGCAGAATGCTGATCGTTTTAAAGCACAGCAACAACACGTCTATGAGGTCTACTGAGGTCTTAAAAACAATAATATAATATCATAAGAAATAAATCTTCAGGGAAAATTTCCCTCTGGCCAGTCAACTTTGCTGCTCTATGAGCAGATGTGGTATTTTAAGAGCAAAAAATCCATCATTCGCGATTCAATCACTGCAATCACTGATTTTCTATGTTGTCCGTAATACGTTGCATCAATACATTTTTTTTTGCCAGGTCCATCTACTGTCCCCATTTGGTGTTCTTGATTTTATTTAATTAAACAAGATCACCAAAAAAGCAAATGAAAAGTCAAAGAAAGTTGTTTGATTATACAAATAAGATGATATTACGGTGATTGAGTAGCAAGTGACATAATCATGGGGATGAACAGAAGCGTGTTAAACTGGACGCGAGTGTTACACATTGACTGTTCAGTAGGGTGTATGCTCAGCCAAGACTGCCAAAACACACTGACAGTGCTGGGGCATGGACAGGATCTGATTGTGCGACAGTTCTTGTGGGATTCTCTTCGTATTCATATCGAAGTGCATCCTCATTTTTTTAGCAGAGTACTATTGGCAAGCTGATAAATCAGGCCAATTGTTGGCATTTTGAGAAAATTATCATCGGCCAATATCCATGCTCACATTCAAAAAATAGCAGGGAATAAGCAAGGAAGCTTTGTTTTCTGAATTACATCTTACAGCTTATAAACTGAGACTACTGAGAGGCTAAAAACAAAGAGATGCAGTGAGAACATTCAGTGAGGTGGGACATTTATGAGAACTTTATAACTTAACTGGGACATGATTCTCTTACCATCTACCATTCTCCTACCACCTTTTCCCAAGAGACTAGAAGATGCTGTTATCTGGTTATAACTGTTGCTGTTAAATGCAGCCTTTTAATGTATTTTTATGTTTAAAAAAGTGTCTGCAAATACTGCATTTAATGTTCGTGTAAGTTCAGCAATTTTGTGTCTTATTTATTATTATTAGTTTAATCAGTTGCAAAATAATATCAACATTATATACCGACCACTTTGCTCTAAATATCAACGATTAACAATATGGCAATTGAAAAAACATAATCAACCACTAAAAACATGCTTTATTTTTATATTACACCAGCATAGAAAGACTTTGTGACTATGGGAATGTCTGATCAATGTCCTGTTTCACAGAACTGTGATTGGTAAATGGCACATACCTTCATATATGTTATTTGATGAGGTGTGCATACCTGTTTCCATTTTGCCATCCACCGCTGCAGGTCCATCCACTATGAGACTCTTAATCTGTAAAAACTCATCTGGCTCGTCTCCTCCTACCACAGTGAAGCCGAAACCTCGTCTGCTTTTCAGTAGTTTGGTGCTTATAAATGTGCCCTTGAGTTCTGCTGGATTCCGAGTGAAGAATGGCTTTCCTCCTACACACACACACACACACACACACACACACACACACACACACACACACACACACACACACATACAAACCATTTTATGTTCTTGCAGGAGATTACATTAAAACATGATTCGCTTTTGCTAGGGACGGAATGACTTGGCCATAGCAAATGCATGAAACACTTTTCCACCAATTATGAACTAATTGCATTATTAATAGCAGCAGATCAGGGACAGGTGAAAGCTGTGAAACTCACGTTTACATCCTGGGACTGGTGGAAGCTGTGGGCCACTCGGAGGCTCTCGGTACGTCTCCAAGTGGTTTGGAATGTATGCTGAGATCGGAGCACCAGCAGAAGAGTGTTCCTCTATCCACTCTGTGCAAAAAGAAGGGCACAGTCAATGCATTTTCTAAAACGCATTACTGCTGAAGAATTTTTGTGACAGTAGAAAACAATAGAAGGATGTGACACGGGACACAAAAGATTCATTGGTTCATAGTTCGTTACCACTTCGTTACTCATTAATCACACTGAGCCAAATGTGCGCCTAGCCCATGGTGAGCTTCTTCAGCTTTGTGCTACACCTAAGATGCCAGCTCACCCAAACTGCACATCCAGGTTTATGTTGACGCGTTATAGAATGAAACTTGAGAGTTCACTCCATTGTTGACTTCAGGCAATACCTGCATATGCTTTATGTGCTGCAAATCACATCCTAAAGGTGTTATACTGTATTCACATCTGGTGACTCAGAAGACATCTGAGAACTCGCTGTAAAATTCGTGTAACCCCAATCCCAGAGTAGTGGGTGTGTGGAGCCATTTCAATGGGGGTTGGCAAGGCAAATGAGGTACGCCCATTTGAGCACTGCTAGCAATAGATGGACAAGTTTGTAATAGCGAAATGTCTAGCAGATGATGAGTATTCTCAAGCCATAACTTCCAAAGGGAAAACAAGAAAAAGAAAAAGGCCTATCTCGCCCTCGGCCTCAACAGTACAATTGTCGGTAAGGAATAGAGACCTCGGTGCGTCCTGTGCTTGAAAATGCATCTGATACGGCGTCTAAAACAGAACAAATTACAACGGCACATGGAGACAAATCATCATGAGCACAAAGACAAACAACTTGAGGTCTTCGGATAAAATGTTACAAATTGTCGTGCATAATAGAGTCGCTTTATGAAAGCTGCATCTGTACCAGCAAATGCTCAACTCGCCTCCAGTAAAGTAGCTTTCAGAGTTGCTCAGTGCAAAAAACGCACATTATAGCCGAGGAGTTCATACTACCCACTGCTACTGATATGGATTCAACTATGTTTGATGAAGAAATAGCCAGCTAAAGACAATTCCTTTGTCAAACAATACTATAGGATATTTTTGATATTTGATATTGACACAGAGGAGCAAGTTATTGAGAAGTCACTCTGCAGACGGACAAGGCGACAGTAATGAAGACTGTTTACTGATAACATACAACAGATTTGCTGATGACAATGATTTGAGGGAAGACCTACGTTTCTGCAAACAAATTACTGGCACGTCGTTGCAGAAGAACTGTTCAAAATGACTGACACGTACGTAAAGGATGCCGATTTCAAATGGGAGAACTGTATGGGGATCCGCACAGACGGGGTACAGGCAATGGCTGGTAAACAAAGTGGACTACGCACGCTCATCAAGCGTGTTACACAGAGAAGCGCTGGCATCGAAACAGATGAGTCCCGAGCTGAATGATGTTATGATGGTTGTCATCACAACAGTAACATGCTTTGTGTGAAGAAATGGGATGCGACCACATGGCTGTTTTGTTCCACAGCGAGGCCCGAAGGCTGTCACGTGGGAAGGTTGTATCCATGGCGTTTGAATTGGGAGAAGAGATCAGCACCTTTTTGGAGGAGGAAGGTAAGGAACTTGCACTCAAGCTTAATCGGGACAAATTCCTTATGAAAGTTGCGTACCTCACTGACGTTTCAGAACCTAAACGAGTTAAGTCTGCAGATGCAAGGCACCAACACACATCTTCTACACCTAGCTGACAAAGTCACATAGTTCACAGGAAAACATGAAAACGTGGGGGCAGCGGGTTAATAAAGGAAATCTAGACTTACTCGAGAACCTTAAATCTTTTATTGAGGTCAACAAGCTTCAGAACGCACTGATCTAATGCATGAAACATCTCTGCCCTACCAAAAAAAATCCAGATTTATTTCCCAGGGCAGGATTCTAAACAATATGACTGGACCAGTGAAACCTTCAGTGCTACCTCCTCACCTGCTGACTTCAACACGACAGAAGAGGAACGGGTCATTGATGTCATCTCTGATTCAACAATGAAGCTGCAGTTTAACTCTAAGGCGCTAGGTGCATTTGGGATTGGAGTGGCTTTATCCACTGCTAGGTGACCGAGCTGTGGCCACACTCCTTCCTTTTGCCAAATCCTACCTATGCGAGTTTTTCTGCAGTGGCCTCAATCCTGACAAACTACAAATCAAAGCTAGACACTGAAAATAAAGAGTGGCAGTCTTACCGCTGCAACCCCGTTTTCAGAAGACCTGCAGCACAAAGCAAGCTAATACTAGTCACTGAAGAGATGTGAGGATTAAATGTGTTATTTCTGCAGAGCAAATGTGCAGGTTTTTAGCTGTTTCATTATTTTTGTATATATATATAACAATATATATACATATATATATATATATATATATATTTAACAATGACTGTTAAGCATAATAGCTTTATTGTTTTTTCTGTAAGTAGCAGCACTTTTGTATGGATGTATAAAGAAATCCGAGTGGAGTTCGGAAGTAAAAGATGGGAGTGGCTGTGTTAGCAGTTAGCTTTAGCATTGTCAAATTTTACATATTCAGCGAGGTGGCGCTTTTTTAAGTGCCTTATCATGGTTCTGAGTGTTTTTCGCAGTTCTTTCTCCACAGCTTACTTTGTCATGCATAATTCAACACTCACGTACTGTGAAGAACTCGAACATGAAAGACACTGCTGTAACCCAAATAACACCATATCACTGCTCCCTCTCTAGTACTCTAGTATATAGATGAGACGAGTGAATGCACATGGTTAGCAACAATACTCCAGAACTGAATAAAATCAATGTTTGACTGGTATTAATGGGAACAAAGTGTCCTCACACCATTTTACCACCTCTACCAGCTTCAACTGTTGGCACATTTTGTCCATGGATTCATGCATTTAATTTCAAATTCTGAACCTACCCATCTGCTTGCCTCAGCAAAAACGAAGGAGCATCAACCCAGGTTAAAGCTCAAACCAGCCTGGTCAATGTGTTTCTGTATGCAGAGTTGATGTGAGCTTTTGTAAAAATCCAGTACATCAACAGTTACAAAAGTACTCAGAACATCCAGTCTGGCTGGTGTAAAATATCTGCAGTATTCCAAATAAGAATTCCTAATAAAGTGCTACGTGAATGTATGAGACATTGCTTTTAAAAAATGGAAGCAGTCTAAAGCAAGAGCTCTTTTGGGATATATGACAACTGAAGTTCACATGGGCTCACCAAAATTGGACAATAGAAGATTGGAAAAACGTTGCCAGGTCTGAGATGCCTCGATTTCTGCTCTGACATTCAGGTGGTAGGGTTAGTATTTGGCATAAAAAACATGGATCTATCCTGCCTTGTTTCAGCGGTTCAGGCTGCTGGTGGTGTAATGGTGTGCGGGATAAATTCTTCCGTGCACCACGTCACAAAGCTCAAATTGAACAAATTGAGTTTACTGTGCTCCAATGGCCTCCATTGTCACCATCTCAATCCAACAGAACACCTTCGGCATATGGTGGAATTGCATATTCGCCTCAAGGATGTGCAACCAACAAATCTGCAGCAATTGCATTACGCTATCAACTTAATATGGAGCAGAATCTCAGAGGAATGCTTCCAGCACCTTGTTGACTATATGTTATGAATGATCCAGGTAGCTCTGAAGGCAGCCCTGTACTAGCAAGGTGTACATAATAAAGTGGCAAGTGAGTGTATATTTAGAGGAGTTTTAGTAATACTAAAGCGGTTATATGACCACTTTATAGTATTTCTTTGTAAATTATTATAATTGCTTACTTAAAGCTCCTTAACATGGTTACTAGGACAAGAACATTGTGCAAGACTGTGCTTTTGCAACAGATAATGTATTACACTGCGGACCAAAGGGCCACAGCCAAGATGCCCCCGTTAGGCACTTGAAGCCAGTTGTTTGGATTGTGCTACACAATATTGCATCAGTAAATTCGCATAACAGTGTGTACTTCATGTAAACCTTAGACAATATTTGCAAAAATCAGTTACAGTAAAAGAGAGAGTGAAAAAAAGTAGGACGAACCTCTGACGTAGCGCTCACCTTCTGGTGGCTGCTGGATATCGACCTGCTTTTTACGCCTAGCCTCCAAGACCGGGTTCTCATACTGGGTCTTTCTGTTTATGTGACTAAGAGACATAACGAGACACACAAAGAGAAAGACATAAGGAAAGAACTTTTGGCTTTGCGATGAATAAATGTCTTGATAAGATAAGAAGTGCGAAACTACGAAATCTTTATCTGCGTTATCTGACTTAAACAAGGTGGTTGTACCGAAAGATTGAGATAAAGACATAGTTGCTGAATAAATGTCCTAATATGAGGGAATTTGTTCACAGACTCACTATATTGAGTAAACACAACACTCAAACATACAAAGCTTACTGTTTGTGTTGGTTTGTTCTCTATGTTGAAAAAAAAAAACCCACAAAGGCAGGTCTCAGAGCTAAATCCACACAGCTAAAATGGTTAATACTTACTCTACATAATATACACCATATACTGGGTCATCTATCTTCTCCCAGCCTGTAGGTAATTCTGTTATGGGAAAGAAATAAGACACAAATGAAAAGATGATACAGGAAATGGCCTCGGTAATGTGTGTTAAATTCAGCTCTGTGGGGTGAAACGGCCTGTGTTAATGTATCTAGTACCAAAGAAGAAAATTCTCTGTGCATTACCGTACAGTGACATACAGTCTGTCTGATTGTCTCTCAGTTACAACAGGACACCCGCATCCTTATATTGGTTTTACATTTACATTATTTAGCAGACGCCCTTATCCAGAGCAACTTACAACTCATACAGTCTTACAGTCTTACTTAAGCAATCCTGGGTTAAGGGCCTTGCTTAAGGATCCAAGTGTGGCAGTGATGGGATCTGGACCCTGGACCATCAGGTCCTCAGTCCAGTACCTTAACCAACAGGCTACCACAGTCCCTAGCTACTACACATTTACATGTACAGGTATACAACCCTCCGAAAGTATTGGAACAGTGAGGCCAATCTGCTTACTTTTGCTGCAGACTGTAAACTGTAGATTTGGGTTTAGCATTGAAAGATGAATATGGAACAAATAAATCAACTTTTGAATCAGATTCGGATGTAAATACCTGGAAATGAAAGCTAAAATGTTATGGTTTTGTCTCCCATTTGTCGTTTAATGACAGTTTTTAAATGTTTTCAGTCTACAGCAAAAATAAAAGAATTGGCCCCACTGTACCAATACTTTTGGAGAGGAGTGTGAATAAAATACCATTACAAATAAATACAAATCTCTTTCAGCTCTGGAGCTGGTCACCTCAACAGCCAATAAACACTGCAGATCCATCTGCGTGGGTTTACTCTGGGTACTCTGGTTTCCCCGCACAGTTCAAAGACATTAGATGTGTTTGGTTAATTGATTACTCTAAATTGGCACCTACTTATATATATATATTACTAGTCTTGAGATGAACTTGTGTGTGGGTATAACCTTGTGTGTTGCTGCCACTGACAAACAAAATCTGGCTGGTCGCTCATGTAATAATCAAACAAAAGTATCAGGTCCATCATACTATGCTCCTAAATGTTACAGCTTACCCATAGACAGGGCTGTACCAGTACATTAGTGTAGGTTATAAATGTGATGGCATTAGGGATGCTGTGTAGATGATAGCATTCTATTCATGATTCCGCGGTATCATTAAACCTTAATATTTACATTGCATTAGGACAAAAAATATTATGTGACAGCAACGCCTTGCAAGCGTCCATTTAGGTCAACATTCTGCTTCACAGACCATAATGCAGACGTTATTCTGTGCAGACCTATACACACACACACATACACTATACGCTATTTTTCTAATAAAGACCCATTACCACTGTAATGCACTGAGTTTCACATGCAACCATTACACACTCCATGCTCACACTAAGTGCTTCACTTTACTCTGACTCGTCCTACTGTTTCACAGATCACTGTCTAATTCACTCGGCATGCACAGATAAGCAGTAAGAATATCCCTGCCACTAAAACACATTCTCAAGTGCCAGTATTCTGTAAAAAAAAATCCTAATTCCACCAGTCAGGCTTAGGAATTGCTGCCTAGTTCCAATACTGTGTTGTGATTGATTCTTTATGCCGGAAGTCACAGGTTTTGTTGTTTATTTGCATCTGACTTCAACTTGCAAGAAGGTTGTTTTTACTGTTTAAAACGGAGTCTCTGAGAAACATAAGCAGACATGCTTAGTTATATAACATAAAATGTGTTATCTTTACATACATTGAATATTCGGGAGAATGGATCCTTGGATGGTACTGGATTCATAACACAACCAACAGACACAAACATGATTGAAACCAAAGTTATAACACTTCATAACATGCTAAATGTTATCTGTTTAAGCAAATATCTGTAGTTTGCTTACTATGGCTTAAAAACGGGTGCTCTGCAAATGACAATGGGGTTATCGTGTGACAAAGCTATTGTTGGTTAAATGTATCATAAATTGTGTAGTGGTAGTGATATGCACTTTACATTATAGCGAAGCCCACCTAAACATGCTTAAAACACTTGCATTAACCTACAATGGCCAAAATCATTAATACACAGCCTTCTCTATGATAAAGCCTCAAATATATAATTTTAGTATGTTATTCAATTATATATATATATATATATAATTGAATAACATACTGAAACTGAAAAACAAACTCTTGGCAGCTGCCTGGATGTCCAGCATCTGTGGCAGTGTGTTGATTGCCCAGGTAAAAAAAAAAATAAAATAAAAATGGGGTTGCTGCTAAAATTGCGTTTATGTGCATCAGCACACTGCCATCGCTAAAGTCACAAAGTT
>JAUZST010002810.1:0-17696 GCA_034779995.1 Parotocinclus haroldoi
TGTGTGTGTGTGTGTGTGTGTGTGTGTGTGTGTGTGTGTGTGTGTGTGTGCGTGCGTGCGTGCGTGCGTGCGTGTGTATTTATGTTGCTTACTTTAATTGAATTCTTGACCCAACCAGCGCTGGTACTAAATGGCTAAAACATGCTCGCTACAGGTTATAGGCCAAGGGGAAACTGAATGGGTGCAGATGTCATCCCAGGGGCTTTGTAAAAGCATTGTTTCTAATCTGTCTACTTCTCTACACCCATCACACACTCTTGACTAATCAGTCATAATGGATAGAGGGAGGATGGTCCATCCTCTCATAACCACATTAAATAATTGATGTGGTGTCTGTCTGGACATCCAGCCTAACACTAGAAACACACCTTAACCACTGAGTCTTCCCTGCCAATGTATGGTAATGTAATTAATAACGAGCTGTGCATATACATCAATGTAAACTACAATACTGCCAAAAGTATGGAGGTTTTTATTAATGCAATAGCATGTGTAGGCGTTCCTTATATATTACATCAGTATTCTTTCTTAAACGTCAGGCATATCTAAAACCCAGTATTGGGAAGTTAGCAGTGTGTTGGATTGGGACTGATTACCAAAACAGCATTGATTTGTTGTATATAATACAACATTAATGCCCCCAGACGTTGGATATGTCTCTTTTTTATTCTATTTGACTTAATTGCAGCATTTGCCAGTAAAAATCATGATATTTTAGTAAATAGGTTAGAAAATACTAGGTGTCTCTTGGGTACCCTAGGTGTTAAAGGATTGGTGCTTATTTATGTAAATGTTTTATTCTACTAGCTTACAAAAGTCTATTGTGTCCTACAGGGAGCATTAATATTTTCAATGTACATACTCCCACTGGGCTTATTTATTAATAAACATGATAGTAGTTTTCATTGTTATGCAAATGTCAGAGTTGTATATATCATCCAATCCAATTTAAGTCCCTACCATCAGTAAGATAGAATGTAATGTTTCATTTTACTTTAACCTAAATCTGATCAAACACCAAGCATGGAGGCCCCATGGTGAGCATGTCAATCCTACCCCAACTGCCGGTGCAATGATTTGGGAAGCCATTGCATATGGTCAGCCCCAACAGTGATACAAGGGACACTAACTGATAAGGCTAGAGTTGGCCCAGCATGGTGCTTAAGCCTCTTTTCAATTGTACTTTTCTACAATTATGTGTTGAATCCAACTAACATATCCTTTAGCTCACAACTAGTAATCACTTACACATAGAAGCATTACAATATCATATAAAGTTTAACTGAATCCAATCAATCCTTCTTGGTATTTTTGGTCATTAGTATATTTTCTTTTATACATTCATAACTTCATCTGATAACTGTAACACTCTACTGAATAGATTCAGTAGAAAATAAATGAAGCAATTCCAGCTAGATCAGAATGCAGTAGTGCTAAGGAGAACTGATTAAAAAAAATAAGTCCTGTTCTGTTTAATGACTTATCCAGTGCAACTTAAAATTAATACAGTCTTACAATCCAAGCAATTGTGGATTAAGAGCCTTGCTCAGGGACCCAATTGTGACAGAAGTTGGGATTTGAACTTCTAGTCCATAGTCCAGCACTTTAACCACTAATCCACCACAATCCCATGCTTAAGCATGTATAGGAAATGAATGATCATCTGAATTAAATAAATACTGTAATAAATTATTGCTCATATATGCTGTAATGTTCTATTAACGTCATATCAGATGTGGCAATTTAAGAGCCTTGGTCAAAAGCTTACCATGTGTCAGGATTAGTCCCAGGGTATTAGTACAGAATCCCTGACACGCCCATTTTTTGCTGTCTTCACTTTTCTGAAAAGATTTTGGAACATAAATATGATGTTCGTAACTGATGATGGGCAATGGGTCCTCACTCAAACTTGTCATTTCAATGAATCTCAATGGTCTGTACAGAAAATTAAGGCCAGAGCTCTTCGAAAGCCAGCCATGTTGTCAAACCAATGGCAAACCATTTCTTTATGGCAGGGCAGAAAGCTGAACTGAGATAAACTACTAAATATCACTGAGGTGTTCAGCCCAATCTATTCTGCTGTCACTGTTTGTCTAACCACAGTCCATACCTGTTTGGAACTATGACCTTGTTAGCAATGAATAAAATAACAGAGATCGTTCATTAGAAGGGGTTTTGTTTTGACTTCAAACCGCTTGCTTTATAATTTAAAATGGTCCATATTATGGCTGGGCTCAAATTATGGTGAATGATTCATGTGATTTGTGTGATGTCCGGACTTGCAAAGTGGAACCCTAAACTATGCAGCGCAAATATTAGAGTGTCTTAAAATGACACACCTGATGGAAATACCTACTTATTTTCAATTCAGTAGGCACACACCAGCTAATTGGCCTGCCCCATTTTGCTGCGTGGTAATTTCGGGTCTTGGATGTTAATAATCCTGTATCTTCTTAATAACTGCACCAGTGCTGAGCCAGACTTTTCACATAGATGAGGGAGACAGTGTGTAAAGCTCAGGGGGATTATTAAGATTAAATTCTGTTTGAAAGACTTATTACATAGAGGCATGTCAGCTCTCTCATGATTAGCCTAATATTAACATCCATCAGTGCACCAAAACTGAACCTCAAAAAGAAAAACACTTGGAAATGAGAACATTTTAAAACCCTAAAAGTGAACGTTTTCCAAGTTTAAAACAGTGGGATTAAACTGATGGACAGAAAATACCACCTCCATTTTCAACACGTTAGGAAATTAAACTGATTATGGAAATGTTCTAGTATAGTATTTAATACTGCATACTTTTCAAGCATATACTACATAATGTACACTACATTACAGTACCCAGTACAGTAGTATACTATAGTACGCTTGTAGTACGTACAGTGCATGTTAAAGTGCTGGCCGCCCAAGTACATTCACCTTTCTTTCCTTATGCTGTTCAGTTGTTTTCCTTCACATTGTGTTTAGGACCATTGTCATGTTGGCAAATAAACCACAAGTAAAAGACCACAAAAATCTGTGGATGTTCACCACAACAACCATTTTGCCTTCTACCCTAAGCATCTGCCCAGTCACAAGTAAAGCACCTACTATGCTTCACAGTACCTGTACTGTAGCTGTACTGTAGTAGCTGTACCTTTGATTGTTGTACTTGGTTTGGCTAAACCATCTGAGCGTAACATTTTTGCAACCTGGCATCAGAAAGCACAAATAATTCATTAATTAATGTGATCCTTTGTTTTAAAAAAACTACATAGCTTGTAACCATGCCATATAAACCAGCTTTGTGTCAAACTTATGAGATTGTTGTCACATGCACATAAAGACTTGCTTTCCTGGTCAATATACTCTTGGTGTATATACCCTTCATGCTTCAGTTTGGGGATGACCCAGTCAAGCTGCTGTTGGTCCCATACAATTTCCAGTACTTCAGGTAGCTTTTTGTTTCTTGCTCCTAACCTGTACCATCCTGTGACTTTCTTCCTTTGAAAACACCTCTCAAACTACAGTGATGTCTTTGCTGTTAAATCCTAGATTATACTAACATAATCACAGCTACACAGTAATAGACATCAAGTAGGGTACAGTTAGCCTATTGTGTACTCTGGGGATGATTGATTGCATCTAAGCAAGCTTATAATGGCTAATCACTTATCCAATTGTCTTATTTTACCAATTAAAGCTTAATAGCTTGCCGTTGATATTTACATTGCGTAAATGCAACTGAAAAATATATGTTCTTTTTTGCCAGGGTGCAGTGTAGCGTGATGTAGTAATGTGATTTTCCATCTGCACTATACATTTGATAAATAAAAAAATTAATTTGATTATATGTTCAAATCAAATAGGTAACCTGTTTCTGGTTCAAGGTTCGATGTGTTGTGTGTCCTGATCACCATTTGTGATGAGTGGTCGTTTAAGGTTTTGTATCCTTCCTACACATCTGATCATTCTTCTCTCATGTTTCTCCCCTAATAATATAGTATAAGAAAAGTATATAGCGAATAGGAAACATCAGCTGTTTAAACATTTACTAATTACATAATTCTCATTATGCTGTTTGCATTAATGTCATTAATGGTGTGAACAGCCCATGTGTTAAAATTCTGTTGACATTAGCTTACTGTATATCATGAAACTCCAATCAGTGGCTCACTGAAGCATCCAGCTACCGGCTCAGAGAACAACAGATACATGATAAATAATCTATTGGTCATAAAATTAACAAAATTCCAAGTCTTTTTTTCATTGTATTGCATAGCTACTTGTATTTCTGGTTATTCAATTTAAAAGTCATACTGTTTATGCAATTCATTAACTCACTCTCATTAGAAGGCCAGAAGGTGACATTTTACCAGTAAAACAAATCTTCATACAAAGTCATCTCGTTCCTGCGTTTTTCATTCCAAGACCTTTTGAATGCCATCTGGATTAAAAGTGCCTAATGTCAATAAATTATGCTGTGTCTGAGAGAAGATTCTTTAATGCTGATAATGAGCTCTCACATATGCATTACTGGCTCTAAAAGTCAATACATGCTTAAGTGCAGTCAACACATTTGGAATCACCACAAGTGATCTTTGGATGCTTTTTATGGGGCATTTAACTGTCTGTTTTCGAGGAGATTCGTCCATTTGCTTGGAAAGGAATTGATGGCACACTTAGGGTCTAATCTCTGATCTAATCTCACAATCTTGGTTTATATGATGCAGCGGGTGTTTAAGGTTTAAAGCATTCAGGGATGTCGGACTTTTTAGATCCAAAGATCTGAACACATTGATCATCTTTCATCTACCCACAAAATGCATCAGTGACACATCATGTTAAGCTCAGTCTTACTGAGATTTTCATGTCTCATTGTTTCTTTCGCTACACCTTGAAAATGGGATTCAGTAGGTGTTTAATCTTATTTGGTAAACATTTGGCACCGCTGTAATAAATCTAAAGATCCCAAAAATAATTTAACTGATACAAATCATGTGGTGATTGAACTGGTTAAGAATCTCGACTACTAATCAGAAAATTGAGTTTAAATCCAAGCTTTGCCAAGCTGGCAGAGTTGGCCCCCTGAGCAGGGCGCTTAACATTCAACTGCTCAGCTCAGTTGTAGGCTGCTCAGGGCATCTGCTAATTACTGTAAGACATACATTCATTCTTTCATTCATAGTCTTGTTTGCTTAATCCTGATCAAGATTATAGGAATGCCGCAGCCCAGCCGGTGGCACAGGGCGCAAGGCAAGAACAACTCTAGACAGGGCGTCAGTCCATTGTAGGTCACACAATACTAAGGGCACTTCAAAAACTATTTTATTCAGTTTTATTCATTACAAGTGAGAAGTTGCAAAGTTACATGGGATATTGTAGTGCAGCCGTGTTGCCTAAGTAACAGTAGCATGGTGGTTCGATGGGTAGTACCGCTGCCTGGGTTAAATCCCCTTTCTGTGTGAAGACTGCATCCTTTATGTGTCTGCGTGGGTATACTCTGGGTACCCCAGTTTCCTCCCAAAGTTAAAAAACATGCATGTTAATAAGTTACTTTAAATTGGCATTGATCATTGACCTTTGTCTATCTGCA
Organism: Parotocinclus haroldoi; assembly: GCA_034779995.1. NCBI lineage: Eukaryota > Metazoa > Chordata > Actinopteri > Siluriformes > Loricariidae > Parotocinclus > Parotocinclus haroldoi. The sequence continues at coordinate 5,582 of JAUZST010002810.1, forward strand.
CACTGTTTTTTCTCTCTGCTCACTGGTTTGTCTCTCTGCACACTGGTTTGTCTCTCTGCACACTGGGCTGTCTCTCTGCATGCTGCTTTGTCTCCCTGCATGCTGCCTCATCTCTCTGCACACTGATTGTTGTCTCTGCACACTGATTGTCTCTCTACATGCTGATTCGTCTCTCGTTGCACTTGGTAATCTTTCTGCAAACTGGTTTGTCTCTCTACATGCTGATTCATCTCTATGTGCACTTGTAATCTCCCTGTGTACTCCTTCGTCCCTCTGCATGCTGCTTGATCTCTTTGTGCACTGGTTTGTATTTATGTATGCTGATTCGTCTTTCACTGGTTAATGTCTCGGCACACTGGTTTGTCTGTCTGCATGGTGGTTCATTTGACATTGCAGAGTGTCTCATCTTTCTAAGCACTGATTATCCTGACACAGCATGTTTTGTTTTTTTCTTCAAATAAAGAAACTTTGTATTGATCTCATACTTTTGGCACCCCTTGTATTTTACTTTCGGTATTCTCTAAACCTCATTTTAAAGATGTCGTCTTTACAGACACTGGAATGTAGACACTGGAATTCTCTGTAGGTTGGATGGACTGTTTTTGTTTTTGTTCCATTTTTTCTAATCGCAGTACCTGGAGTAAACCTACACAGACACAGGGAGAACATGCAGATTCCACACAGAAAGGACCCAGACAACTCCAACCTGGGGTTTAATCCTTCTTGCTGTGAGGAGGCAGCTCTTCCCACTGAGCCACCGTGATGCCCCTACTATATGCATGTACATACTGTCTAGTTTGTACTCTGTTTAGTTCTGTCTAATTTGTCTTGTGTGTAGTACTGTTATGTATTAAAAGCACTTGTGTTTATATCCTGCCTACACACAGTCCATAAATTACTAACATGATGGATAGGCATAGGAATAAATTATGTGTAGCAGGGTTTTATTTCCCACAGAAAAGCATACATTATACTCTATAATAGTGTTAACGCAATCCAATGTGCTGTCAGTATTCTGACTGATTGCTACTGTATATAATTACTCTTTTCATTTTTTAAACAATTGCCTGATGTTAAAAAGTTTTATTGTATTGAATTATTATTTATGGCATTTGGTTGGATTTTTCCATAATAATGCATTTTCTTACCTCCTCTCTCTTTGAGCGCTGATCCTGGTATATTCATCAAGAGCAATTTCCACAGTCAAAAATCCAATTTACATAATGCTGATTCTTTCATGTGCTATTAATTGTTCAGTCATTCTTAGTAATTTACCTGCAGCACACGAGCTAATGACTCTCAATCTTTTAGACTGCTTAAGCAATTAGTACTGTGTATATGGGATCGTAGAAGCTTAAGACCATAGGGTACTAATTCGCCATACTACTTAGTAGAATGGTTCACAGTTTGCAATGTAGCCCATTTTTATGATAAGATATTTACAACATTTTAGCAGATGCTCCTATTCAGAGCAACTTACAATTATGTGGATCAGGTAAAAGTTAAACACAGTGTGTTAGGGTTCCTTCCTTTGCCCCGGAGTGTTCGGCCATTATCGGTGAGGCAGCTTATGTCCATTATCCTAATTGCGACCTGATTCCGAATAGCTGATTCTCCTGCTATTTAGGCGTGGGTTTTAGCGCGGTTCGGGGCCAGGTCATCTTCATTCCATCTCCATTCGGTATGCAAACCAGACCACCGGTGGGCTCGCACCCTTGCGCGCACCTTTAGGGATAGTGGTAACGATCCATGGGCTTTTAGTGCCGATGGACATGTACGGGGGGAACCCCGGAGGTATTTAGTTGTTTTAGGGGCACTTTGAGGGTCTCCTGTCCCATATCTGTGCGCTCCTCGCACACCTGAGATCATGCTCTCCCGTTCTCAGCACAGCTCGGCTTACTCGCTCACGTTCACCCTCTGGCGCTTCGGCGTCTTCCGCAATTTATTTGTGTCAGAGCTACATATGCACCCGAGTTCACGCTCGTCCTCTGGCCCTCGCGATCAGTTTGCGCGTTGCTCCCAGTCGGGACGCAAAACAGTGGGGCGTCCTTCTATCCTTTTGGTTTTTTGTGTTTAGGAGCCTTACGCTCTGCTCTTAATCCCTTTTTGTTTTTTCTATATTATTTCCCCATTATTATTATACGTAATGGGACACGTCTATCCCGCATCCTTGGGTCCTACCAAAAACCACCACATCTCGTAACACAGTGGCAGCTTGATGAAGCTAGAACTTGAACTAACACTAACTTTAAACTAAGAGACATCATTGTCCAAAATATTTTTTATCACATTCAGCATGCATGCTTTTCCAGAACTAATTGACACTGAGATACAATACTGTGTAAATTAGACATTCTATGTCATTCTTTGGCTGTTTCTATTTATATTCTACTTATTCTTTATTTAAGTTTTAGTGGTCACTGCACACTTATGCATAAAAGTTTTGAGAATTGCTCAGATTTTGGTTTTCACAAAGTGTGGTGCCTTTATTTTTTTTTTCTCAGTTATTGTATAATGGAAGTGGGATTGTTGTGGGAGATTATATCAGACGGAAAAACTCACTCTCCCATTACATATCGCATGTTTTTATTTAAATGTTTTATTATATAAAGTCAATTATGTTCATTACTCAAATGAGGATGGGTTTCCCTTCTGAGCCTGTTTCCTCTTAAGGTTTCTTCCTCTTAATCTCAGGGAGTTTAAGCCACTGTTGCCATTTGGCTTGCTCATTAGGGACAATAGAATCCAATTTGTGATAATGTTTATGTATCAATCTAAAGCTGCGTTGTGACAATGTCTATTGTAAAAAAACGCTATACAAATAAAACTGAATTGAATCAAACAGAGGTATAAACACTTTTTTAAACGTTTTATTGACACGTACATCTAGTTTAAGCAAAAACTTTATATTAACAGTGTTGTTAATTCTTCTTAGTTAAGACATCTGCAATTCGCCTTGGCATGCTGGATATCAGCTTCTGGGAAAAATCTTGATGATGGCAACCCATTCTTGCCAAATCAGTGCTTGAAGTTACAGTTGCTGGGTTTTTGTTTGGCAGAATTGACCACAGGTTCTCAATGGGATTGAGATATGGGGAGATACCTGGCCACTGAACCAAAATATCAATGTTTTGTGACATGGTGAGCCATTATGCTGTAAAAAATAAACTTATTTTTAAATTGCTACTGGATTGTTGGGCGTTGCTTATGGAGGATGTTTTGATACCATTCCTTATTCATGGAAGTCTTCCTTGTCAAAATTTTATGTGACTTCACTCGCCCCGACCAGTCCACCTGGGACTACCCATATGCCACCCTAAATAATAAACTTTGTTAAGAGATTAATATTGTACTGTTTCTCATGTTTAACCCACTTTATACCTACCAGGAGTCCAGATCCTATACCAGGGGGCACAGGGCTTAGGCATAGTGGCCATCAAGGGCCACTGATGCAGTTCTAAGTTGCTGTATTTTTTAGCCTCTCCTCCCTCAGGAGCAGTCATATACTCTATGTATGTTGCCCATCTCAGATAGTCGGCAGAGACGGTACTTGAACCCAGGTCATTGTGGTACTGGGCTAGCAAATTAGTGCTGTACTGCCCGAGTGCCTTTATAAAAGTTTTATTTCCAATAAACACAGAAAAGAATGCCCATTTGTTTTTTTCTTTCAAATCCAGCACAGGAGTCATGTTTATTAGATGATGTATGAAATATGCATCTTTAATATCACAGTTCAGTGCTGGTCTGCTTTTACCGTTTTTTAAGTGCTTTGCAGAGCAGATAAATGCATAAGTAAGAAACCTTTGGAGGAACAAGCCTCAAACAGAGAACCCATCCTTCTCTAGGAAACCAACAGCAGAACTAAGATTTAAAGTTCCAGTCTAAACTAAATTGAGAAGTGTTTTGTCTTGAATGTTATAAACTTGTGTCTTGAGAAGATAAAACATGTTTTAGGCAGACCTGTCTATTACAGAGTATGTTCTCCTGGTCTCTGCATTGGTTTCCACTAGGTACACTTTCCTCCCACGTTCCAAAGAAATCCAGAACATCAACTGCAAGAAATCTATGAGAAAACCAATGTCTTAGCTTTCCCATTGAAGTTAAAATTATCCAACTGATACAATCTGGATAACTGGCCTTACTTAGGAGCCCAAGAGTGGCAGCTTGGCATATGTAATATATGAGCCCTTGAGCTGTTGGTCCATTGTCCAGTAATACATACACAGCAGTCAGTGACTTCTGTGTCCGGATGCCCCAGCATTAAACCCATTTGATTAGTTCAGGTGCTGGTGCTACACAGTCTAAAGGTTTCATGACAATTGCAGTTGCAAAATTTTTGTCACCCTTTGCCATCATTTTTCCCCCACAAGCATTCCTCACACTATTGAAGCATTTGAAATGCCACCCAACAAGTAAACGTACACGTAAACGTACATTACACAACAACTGGTGTCAGAAGTGGGATGTACTGAACACTTCCAGTCACAGCATAGTGCAAATCTTACTTTTGCACTCAGAAGCTACTTCCTCAATACCTCCAAAAATGACATGGGATTCTAGCGCTTATTAGCCTTTTAACATCAATAATTAGCCACTGTTGTGCTATCCCACTGGAAAAGTGAAATCATGTAGCCATTTACAAAGTTCATATGTTCATATCCTCCAAATTACATTCCTATAAATATATAATATTCAAAAGAACAAACTGTGATGTTACTGACTGCTTCTTTTTCTCATTTTCAAATGCCCTTCCTTGGTCTTCAGTTTGTTGCTAAAAAGTGTAGATTAAATTATTAAATTAGAGAAAAATGCAAATGGAAGCATTTTTACTAGTAAAAACTAGTAAAATCTCAGATTTTGGTTTCCATGGCATTTTAGCAGTAACCAGTGCAGCGTAGCTCTGGGGCTCTTTGATATGTCTTTTTCAATTTGTTTCGCAATACCTTACAAAGAAGCTCCATAGCAAAGCATAGAAACTTTCATGCTATGTCAGACACAACCTGTCCATGTAATACATCACTGATAATTCAGTTGCTAGTACACAGACTGGTGGGAGAAGCTAGAGTGTGCACTTTATAACACATATAAAAAATACTGTGAAGCCACCAGTGTTTGGGGTCATTTTGTTCTACTTGACATTTTGCTTATTTGCTTTTTTATTACAAAGAACTATCACTGTAGTTTCAATAAAATAGTTTTTGCAGCCTCTGTTTGTGGATCACTGTTGCAGGACATTTTTGCATTAAATTGATCATTTTATCTGTGTTGGTTATAGTGAAATATATGAAGAGCTGTTGCTGCAACTGTAAAATAATTTACAAAAATGATTACTATTTCAGAGAGGCTGGGATTAAACTGGAAAAAAATGCTATACTAAGTATCACTACAATGCACAGAGCAGTAGAGCTGAAGGTGTAACACAGAGATAAAGGTGTGATCAAACACATTAACACCCAGTTAATTCTCGTCGCGGTTGTGCTATTAGAGAAAAGTCAGATCGGGTGCGTTGAACTGATACAATGTGTTCTGTAATTATGTAAAACTACAAATGAATCCAGTGGGGTTAAATCAGTATGACCACTTGTATGTCTAAATATCACTGAATAGTTAGAGGGTATAGCCCTCAAGACTAGAAATAGGAGAAAAACATACATTTTTTGTTGAAAATGTCATGAAACTAGGAAGACTCAAAGGAATGGAAGAATACCCTAGTGAATCAAACACAGACCAGCAACAACCAAGACAAATGACAGAGGCGAGAATGGGTAGATAGCAACCTGCAATCCACTTCCAGGTTCCCCTGGATAGAGGTGGGGCGTGACCCAGGCGGCCACATTATTGGAAACCAGTGCTCAACTGAAAAAGCTACTTGGGTTCATATTTCTCACAGTTTTGAGTGGAATAGTGTGACCAAGATCATTGGGCATGAGGCCTTGTGATGACATGAAAGGAAGGGTCCACTTTGTCCGAACTTCATACCAGCTTGCGGGCTCTGTTCAGTTCTCTAAAGTTCTGTTCCTTTTATTCGTGGTTCTGTCCTTCTGACTCCCCTGCCATGTATGGGGTCTGTCTGTCTGTCTATCTATCTGTGCTCACCTTGGTTTCCTTCGTTCACGTTTCTACATTTCTTGAGTTGTAGCACTAGGTCAGTATTAGTAAGTACCCCCACGTGCCACATAAAGGGTGTGTCAGATCAGGTGTGTTGAAGGATATGCCGTGTTCTGCAACTAATGAAACTACGTATGAAAGCAATGATTCTGGACTTATGGGACACTTTTGTAAGATAAAAATCTTAAATGGAGGAAATAATTTGGTGATAAGTTCCGGCAAAGCACAGGGTCTATCAATGAAATGCGCAGGGTCCAGAAAAGCATTTTTCCTGGGTGCCAGTCCACTGCATGAATGGCTAGGCATCGTTTTTCCACATCAAACCTCCCTGACCTCAGACACAGCCAACTGTATCACCATGATGTTGAACCTGGTTGGATAGTACTCAGGTGATATTCTAAAGCTTTTTATTCTCTATTTATTATACACTTCATAATATTGTATTCTGTTCAATTTATCATACTCAATATTTTATTGCACCCAAAGAAGGAGATATTTCATTAGGGGATATTTCATTGAGATTTTTTAAAAATTTGTTTTTGATTATGTAACCAGTTCCTATATTCTTGTTCATGGGCAACTTAGATACATTTTCTGTACAACATCTAGGCTGCCCAGTTAGGTTTGGTCCATTTTTGAACCTTGGTCCTGCCTTTCCTTTCCACTGTCACCATAGGTTTGCTCAATTTGGGCTGTGCAACAATGCTCCACTGTAAAATGTTTAAAGAAATAAGTAATAAAGTGACTAGAACCACTGATTTGAATCTTAAATGTGTTAATTAAATCCGGGTTCCCAGGAGCGGGGTCTCTGAAGGTGTACCACTGATCTAGAGATAAAATAAAATAAAATAAAATAAAATACAACTCTTGAAAGGGTGTAAATATCCTCCAGTACCCTTTTATTATGCTTGGCTGATTGTGGGCAAAGCTTCCCGAACGAGGTGCAACAAATGGACACAAACAACTGCTTTGCAACATTAATTAACACAAAAATGTGAAGATGTTCCATTATGCATCCAGTTACATTAACTACATTAATCTATGTCACGGGATTTGTTAGATTGGCACAAGAAAGTGATGGAATTATGGGGAGAATTTTCAATATGGAAGATCTGGAAGTGATTGTGGTAATGGTGGTATGTCGGCTCACTTGATGCAGATTCTGTCGTTGAGGGATTGAAACACCGCCTAAAGATGCTAAAAGAGAAAGAGAGAGAGAGCGAGAGAGTGAGAGAGAGAGAGAGAGAGCGAGAGAGAGAGAGAGAGAGAGAGAGAGAGCGAGCGGCAGAGGCGGCGGACAGGGAGCAGCACTGCCTCACGGAGAAGCGCGTGCACACGGACCTCTGAAGAGCTCCTTGCTTCTTGAAACGGACCTTTTGAGGAATATACTTTTAATTTGGAAGCAAGCGGGGTGGGATTTTCTGACTGCTTTCAGACTCTGGAGTGAGCCAGGAGGGAGGCAGAGGAGAGGCACGGACCCGAAGCATCAATGCATGGAGGGAGTTTAAAATGCGGACCGCTCACATCACCCTGTTCTGATTTTTGGAGAAAACGTCTCAGGTAGTGCAGAATGCACACGCGTTTCTTCTCACGACACACTCGGTCGACCACGGAACAGTTAGTTTGTCGTATTGCATTTCTAAATGCCGAATACAATTCTAAGCGGCATAATTAAGTTCTTCCAAACCTGTTACATGCGATTGTAACAAAACTGTTGCCTAAAGAGTGTGAATCAGAAAAAAGGCTGAATCAAGTGTAGACTAAGCTTTGGTCCAATCCAAACGAGCATAGAACTTCTCTAGGATAATAGATCAAACCCAGTGGCACTATGCAGAGAACACGAGCAATTGCATCAATGATGGAGCAGGACAGGATGAGAGAAATGTCAATGAATTCTACCCAGATTGCATTTTGCATCAAACACTATGAGCTCTGATGCAGGTTGAATCCAAGGTGAAGCTGCAGCCTGAAGTGTGAGCAGCTCTGCATTTTCATTTCCAGTTAAACACTGTTCTCATGCATTAACAAAACACAGATAGATGAAAGAACAAGGAAGTTGTTTGCAAGTCATCAAGTAGTGCGTTTTACTGCTTCTGAAGGACGAAAAGCAGAGGGAGAAGACCCCGTAGCTCAATGATGTTTAGTTTCATCTCAGTGTTCCAATGAATTATTAGCAGCTGGACCCAAATCTGTACTGACTGAGCGTTCCAGGAATAGTTTCTTTTAAAAATGCACCATTTTTCTAGTCAGAATTCGTATTGATCCTCAAATGTGTCTTTAGTGTATCAGGTTTGCTGTTCATGTAACAAATAGATCTATAACGTCCATTTGTCTCGCTAATTGAAATCTCAGCCAAAATCCTGTCATGCAGACTTGCCGATCTAATGAGGCAACATGGCATCTATGATAGCAGCATGAATACTTATAGTGTGATATTTGTAATTATCTGATACTGACTCAGTAGTCATTTGAGGCTCTTTATGCTACGCAAAACATCACAGACGATTTTGGAATTCATCCATGGTTTTTGTATGTCGTTCAACACTGCATGCATTTGCAAAGTAAATGATCAGACTGGAAAATAATACAGTTTTTTTTTTATAACACATTGGTTATTTCTAATAAGGTGTGGCCACACATTTCTTTTTACACCACACTTGCTTCTCATAGCCATGAATCGTGTTGTGATTATGGAATATCAAAGTTCTGATTACATATTTTGTTAACTGATTTGTGGCCTTGAATAACAGAATCCACAGGGTCTATGTAATAGATCATAAGACCAGACTATATGTTGGAACAGCCAATAATCTTGTTTTGTATATATATATATATATATATATATATATATATACATGCATATACACTCAACTCGGTGCTAATTTAGCGTAATCAGATAACACACGGCTTTGGACTGTAGGACTGGAGTACCAAGAGTAAACCTGTGCAAACAAGGGAAGGACCCACGCAACTCCACCCGGAGATTTAAACCAGGGCCTTCTTGCTGTGAGGGGCGGTGTTGCCCACCGAGCCACCGTGCCAACCGGCCAATGCCCAGGGCAGTGTAACCCCATCAATACAATGCTTACGTGGGCTGGGCTTGGTGACTGCTGGTGGGTGTACGAGTCCTGTACATTGGACTGGGTTTCTGGTAGGAGCATTATGCCCAAGGAATTCTGGGATGGACTTCACTGCTGGTCTAAGCAAAAGCTGGGTCATATTGTGGGTGTTTTATCGTCATTATCGACTACGTAACTAAAAAAGTCAAAAGCATTTTATTCACTGCATCTGTTATCCAGGTAGGATAGAATACTGCACATGCAGCATGACTGAGTATGTGAACAAATTGTGAAGAATAAGTAAACAAATTGTGCCATGAGACAAAATACAGAAACCACCAGTCTCAAAGTCGTTAGGTGAAATTGCTAGACATAGCTCATCTTCACTCACATGGATGTGATTTGGCTTTGAAATGTTCAATGTTGTCCAAAAGATGAAAACTATGTCAGCATATATTGCTGTTAAAGACAGCTTGATAATTGAGCTAAGTGGGAGAGTTGGTTTTTGAACACCTTAGGCCTAAAAGATGAATGCTCCCAAAATAGAAACTTTCATCTGTTTATAGATCACCCTGTTTATTTCATAGTAGACATAAAATAAACTTAGTTATCTCGAGAATATCATGAAGCAATTTACGAAACAGCCTTATAAAGTAATTGTGTTATGTGCCTGAAAACATTTTGAGAAGAAGCAGGTCTCAGTTGGACTCCTATTTTGATAAGCTTGGTGAGCCATCATAAATTTTGGGCTTCTACAATGCGTATGTAAATGGGTGATGGGATCTTCTTGTCGTTCACATGGTAACCACTAGTGAAAACTAGAGTAGAGGCGTCTGTAAGTATTGTCTGTAAACATTACCTTGATTAGCATTGTCTTATGGGCTTAAATGGAGAGAGTCAGGTCAATTAGCATAGCAGAAGTTCTGAATGGTATCTTACCTCTACCTTCACCCACCACTTGTTAGTGACCAACCTTTAATGGTTAATTATGATATTATTGTTGACTCTGTGGGTGGCACAGTGGCTCAGTGAGTAGCACTGTCAACTTGGGTTTGATCCTAGGTGGAGTGGGCTGGGTTCTAGTCTTCATGTCTTCCTTGTGTCTGCTTTGGTTTTCTCTGGGTGCTCCAATTTCCTCCCACAGTCCAAATACATGAGTGTGTACCCTACAATGGATTGGCCCCCTGTCTAGGGTCGTCCGTGTCTTGCACCCGGGGATGCCAGCATGTCCATGACATTGACCATGTCCAAGATTAAACAGATAAGAAAATGAATTCATGAATGTATGTTGACTTTACATGCTATAAAACAGCATGGAACTTCAGTGAGTAAACCTGGGGACTTACTAACACACAAGGAGTAGTGAACATGGAGAAGAAGACACATGAACAAGGTAAGCATGAGAAAGACCCAAATTTCCATTCAGTCCACAGAAAGCAGGTTGAGAAGACCAATCAGAAATCTCTAGTGCCACAATATTATATGGACATGACTAAAAGTAGATGTTCCTTAAAATTTGCTGGAATAAGGCAGGAGTTATTCCATAAGATACAATGGAAATATGTTCCCACTATGGTGGTATGTTTGTTTGCAGTGCAAAACTAGGCACACATAAAAGCTGAATGCTGTTTATTTCATTTCTTGCTGAACTAATGCCTCAATTTAACCCTGTGTGTTTTACTATGGGAGAAGAATGCACAAGGCTTTATGCGGAAGGTTATTCATTTCGACTCATTTCACCGTCGGCTCTTGCTTTGATGTCTACATCAGGATGATGTAACGCTTTATTGTAGATCTCTCTGGTGTGCAGTCGTAGCTCTTTGCTAGGGATTATCACAGCTCTTATGAGCAACCATGCATCTTCATGACATATAAGCGAGAGCTCGAGTCTCACCAAGTCTATGGAACAGCGTGTTTCGTTTGTAGTCCGGTAAAGCCACAGCTGTGTGCGTGTGTACGTGTACGTGTATGTGCGTACCTGGAACAGGGCATGCGTTGATGTTGCCGAGCACTAATGGAATCCCACTTGTGCTGAAGCTGGGACTAAATCATAAACAGAGAGCACAAACAGACACTGCTGCTCATTAACACTGCTCCCCTCCATCGTCTCTAAATGTTATGAGTCAAAAGCTCAGTCTTTCTCTTAATATATGTCTGTCCATCATCCATCACCACCTCCCTGTCTGCCTGGTTCTGTCAGTTCAGGGTGTCTGTCTGTTAATCACTCATCCCCACTCTATTTATGTGTCTTGCTGTGTCTAAAGTTTGTCAGTTCATGCATTCTATCTGTATTTGAATTCTTATTGCTGCATGTTTCTATTGCCGTGTCTGCCCATCTATGTGGCTATATCTCTTTATTACTATCTGTCCTTTATCTCTTTCGCTCTCTCCTGCCATTTATGTGTCTGTCTCATTATATCTGTATTTCTGCACCCCTCTGACACCTGTGATAAGAATCTATGTTTTTCATATACACCGCTTGTAAGAGCTAGGGGAAATTTCATTATGGGTATTTCAAAATGACTTTTTGTGAGCAGTATATTCTGACCTTAATTTTCTGCTGCATATGCTTGTGTTCTCGCACCACACCTAGCAGTTTGTCAGCCTGTTCAGGGTTTCCATTAGTGATATTGCATTTGATGCCAGCACAGGGGTGCCACGCACTATTTATTTTTTGTTGTCCTTCATTATCTTTGGTATTTTTCCAGTGAGGATATAGGGATGCAGCAGTCATGACATTATGATGTCGGGTTGACATGGGCAGGAAGCGTGTCTCGGCGGAAATTAAAAACCTGACTCAAAGCACTGACGAGGCGTATTTTATTATCTAATCAACAACCCTTAGAATCCAAGAACTAATAATGCACCCAGGTCTCCTCCTCCTCCTGATGTATTTAAGCCCAAATATATAAATAAATATATACACTTTTTTGAAAAAATCACGATAT
>JAUZST010002811.1:0-17695 GCA_034779995.1 Parotocinclus haroldoi
TGTGTGTGTGTGTGTGTGTGTGTGTGTGTGTGTGTGTGTGTGTGTGTGTGTGTGTGTGTGTGTGTGTGTGTGTAGTTGTAAAATGTGTTATCAAGTATAAATAGATTATGCTGTAAGACAAGTACACTGCTTGGGAGATCAAGACAATGAAGCTACTAGCATTCTCAGGTCAGTGAGCTTTCTGTCTCATTGCCCAGAGCTTAACATCATTAAATGTGTTGGTTGAATCAAATCAGAAAATTATTTAAATTCACTCATAAAAGTTTAACAGAGACTGAGCTTGAGAGCAGGAAAAATATCCCTGCAGATTAAAAAAAGAATGGAAGCTGTAATAAAGGCAGTTAATGCTGAACAATAATAGGAAGCTTTGTAATTTTTGTTAAATGTATGTATTTCTAATTTATTTCTGACAATAAAAACTTGTATGTAATGGCCATTTTGAGAGGAACTTTAGATCAATGGGTGGTCTACACAGTACTGTATATTTGAAAAAGGTAGAAATTTTGAATATCAACAATGTTGTTAATTAATTATTATTTATTATTATTCACTGATAATAATGTTAGCTCTATTTTATTTGGTAAAAATAACTTTTTAATTATAATTTTCTAGGAAAAAACAACATACGAATGCTTATATATATATATATATATAAAATAACTGTGGGGTCATCACACGTGGTATACAGATTCAAACTATTTAGTCAAAAGCCACATTCATGGAGCCAGTAGTAATTGAGTTGGCCAACGATGTTCTAGCCAAAAATAAAAAAAAACAACAAGAACAAAAAACACAGTTTCAGTACCAACATCCTAGAAACCTGCATGCGAATATTGTGTGAATTGAGCATCTGCAAAGCCATATTGCCTGTTGATCACATGGTTAAAATGAAACTGCAAACCAAGATGGACCTAAGGCTACATATTGAGCCCCAGTGTTAAACTATGTAGATTTATTTATGCAATAAAAATTCCCTGCAGCTTATGAAGTCTACTGCATCTGCATGTGGAAAAAGCCATGGTAGAAGAATATTTTGCTTGAAATGTTCTGATGCTGGATAGTGATACAAATAGTTTCCCCTTATGGGCGCAAATAGTTTCATAATTGATATAAAAACTGTATGTGATTTGAATAATGGCTGAATAGCACAATCTATTTAACAGTAAAGTTATTTCTGCTGTATAAAGGTAGTATGTATCCTTTTCATATGTTTTATATGGCCAGACTTGGATAACTTTTATTTTGCAAATAAATTATTTTTCAGAACATATCCAGGTCTTGGCACTGGTCTACATTTTTTGAGTGAATGAAACTTCTTTTTAGTAATACTGTTTGATGGTAAAATGGTATAAACCATAGTAATGCTATCAAACATTTCAGATAGTCTAAAGAACAATGAGGGATATACGGATGTTCGGATCTTTGTGGAAAAGGGATCATACTGAAGCAAGATGACCGAAAACACCAAGAACTTCCAGTGCCAACAGTACCAAAAAACATCAGAAAGTGCTGACACAAGCTCTGGGGAAAAAGCGAATCCACATGGTGGATGCAGTGCATCCTGCATTCAATTTCAGTTTTTCCACATAGGAACCTAGGTGTGTGACACGTCAGAATGGTAGAAAATTATACAGTGCAATTATAGCAGTGGTGTGCTTCATGTTAGTGTAACCTTAATCATAAATACACAATAAATCATTTTTGCTACAGTATCATGGAGTATACGTTCAATCCCAACCCAGCCCAGTGTTTTTCATCACTATGAAATTAACCACTGCAGCCTGTATAGAAAAAAACATAATTATAATAATAATCATACATTTACTGAACCATCCTGAACAAGAAAAACTTGAATAAACTGATTGTAGATTAGTAATACCAAAGTTTTGTGAACTGAAACTATACCATAAAGTACGGTCAAAACAGTGTGAAAAACCCCACTGCATTTTCTAATGAACGCCCCTAAAACTCCAACCCATGGCAATATGACCCTTAACCCGTACTCTCACCAAGACAATGCACCATACAACGTAAAACACAAATGAAATGTTACTTCATAACCTAATTAAACTCTTAATTTCGAAACCAAAATAAATAAATCCAGATTTCAACTGCCTTCATGGAAACTACCCACCAATTACTACAATAAAACCAAACAAGGTCTTATTCAGCAACAGCCTGCATCATAGCACTCATCATCTGTCAATGGAATTTGGAGTAAGCCGTGCACTACTACACTTTTTACCCATCAATGCGCCCCTACAAAATACAGCGGCTCCAACACACAAGACTGTTGTGAATTTACCAGAAAGGTGATATTTTCCCTACCGGATACTGTTCAGCTATGAAGCACGTTTCTGTGTTAATGGTAAGGTAAATAGACAATCACTAATACTGCTTGGATACAAACCCTACTGGACTTATCTGTCTAACACAAGTTACCTCACCTAAAATCATGTTATGGCATGGTGTGTGAAAAATGAACCTATAATATTATTGCTCGTCCAGTAAACAGTACAGTTGGCACAGTTCAGTCAGGTAGCATTGGTAGCATTCGCCACACCCAGGCTAATTGATCAGATTGCTAGATTTGTCAGGACAGATCATTTCCACTGCTCCAAAGTCCAGTGCCAGCATGCGTTTCACCACTCTATCTAACACTTGGCTATGTGCTTGGTGATTTAAGGCTTGCACAAAGCTTCCCCGTACACAGTTTTAGTGCTGATGATAATGGCAGAGGGGGTTTGGAACTGTATAAGGTGCTTGGTTTATATGCCTGTAGCTATGGAGACAATGAAACAACTGAATACAGTGATTAATAAGTGTCCCAATAATGTAAAGTATAAATGTTATTGGGCGGTAAAATATAACTTTAAATACTAATGTAATGTATTCTTAGCTAAAATATTGGATTTTGTATTTTTATTTGGAAGTAGCTGCAAAAGTGTCTACTTACTGTTGGTACGCAAACATAAGACACTACAGTCAAACACACCCAGCTGTTCACACACACACACACACCCATGTTTAAACAGGGATGGCCTTTTGGAATTTTGAAGATGGCAAGGTATTAGTACTCACTCACTTTTTACATCAGGTTGATCCTGGACAGCATTAAGTGAAAGCCACTGCCTAACTGGTAGCATAGTGTGCGAGGCAGGATCACACACTCATACACATACTACGCATTTTAGAAACACCAGTCTTGGACTGTGGGAGGAAACCGGAGTACTCAGGCTAAACCCACATGGACACAGGAAGGACATGCAGACTCTACCCAGAAGTGAAACAGACTGGTCCACCTGGGAATTGACCCCAGGATCATCTCGCTGTGATGCGACAGTGCTACCCACCGAGCCACTGCTGCACCCAGGTTATTAGTACCCAAACCTAAATTGTTTGCACTTAATTGGCAAGTGTATCTAATAACACTTTTTAAGTTCACACAATAGGTGTCGGCATGTAATTCTATACAATATTGATACACTATATGTTTGTAAAATAAAAAGCCTGAGATGCACTGCCACCCAGTCCAGGGCAAACTTACACTTCCATCCTGTGTTTTCCTTTAATACAAATTCAACAGTCAGCTCTACATTATATTAATTGGGTTAAGAGTCAATCTGACTGCCATTGGCTTTCCTCTATTGTGACCTCACTTAAACCCCCATTTATGGGGATGCTTTAAGGCAAAGCATTCAGTGACATCACATGGCGTTGGTTATTGCAAGAAGTACAACCCCAAATCATAAAAGGTTTGGTCAGTATGGGAAATGCATTTAAAAAGTGTTTCTGGTATTTATTTTGCAAAAAATTAGGGGATATTTCAAAATGAATATGACGAGGATCCCACAGGAATTATCTAATTATGTTCATGACCCATCTCTGTCAGTGAATATTTAATTAATAATGAATATTTAATCAGGAACAACACATTCCAAATAAAGTTGGGATGGTAAAGCATTTATATTTCATTTATATATATATATATGAAATGCTAATTTTATGACATAATGAAAATGCATATATATATATATATATATATATATATATATATATGCATTTTATTGTTATATTTACTACTGTATTATAATATCTAGTTTTTAAATTATATTTATTATATGACCTGTTTTACTGTATTCTCCATTATATTGTATGCTCAGCTTTGTTTATTATAGTCTATATTTTAGTATGCAATCTAATAATTATCGTTCTTAGCTTCTTATAAATGTATTGTTTAGGTAATATAATGTATTTATTATGTATATCTGGCTGCATAAGGAGGCTAGGTCCCTTTATGAGTGTGGGTCCTTAGAGAGTTTTTCTCTTCTCCTCTTAGCATTTAGAGACTTTTGGAGATTTAGAAAGCAAAGCTTCAAGTAAAAAGTGCTATACAAATAAATGGTGGCCTATATAATCACAAGTCTTCCAAAATGTGTTTAACTCAGGAATCATGTCAGTATTTTTGTGTTTCAGAAACTTTTGAAGATAAGAATAAAATGTTAGATGTTAGACTTTTCCTACTTTAAAATGGTAGGTATTACAAGGAAGCTGTCTTTATTTATTTATGGAAAGCAATCCACCCAATTGTAGTGAGATGACTTTATATATGTATTATGTATATCAGGTTTTACCTTGTGGGAAAGTGGAGCTGTATTGACTCCTGAAACATTCACATTCACTATGGGGGGAAGGGCTGCAATAGAAATTTGGATCTCCTAAAATAAATCCACAAAGTCAATACATTTAATACATTTCGTTAGATTTATCACAAGGAACAAAACACATTCCAGCTAACATGACAAACACTAACAAAACCGAAATTAGGATCCAGAAAATGGACAAAAATGGACACTTCAAACCATGTTCAGCTTACTTATAGTTTCCAAAAATAACAACACAAAGATCATAAAAATAACAAATGAGGGGCATTCATAAACAAAAACACAAGTTAACCACGTAAAGCATTCTATCATATAAAGTATGCTAAAACCCAGTATATGAATAGAACAGAATGCATCATGCAGTTGATTGATTAAAATATCTCCTGAACCATCTTAATTTTAGAGGAAAAGTACAAAATACAGAATGAATTTGACCCTGTGATTAAAATACTGATTTCTGAACCATCCTAAGGTATAGCATGAGTATGATATTGTTTAAAAATGAATATTAACTATTATTATTAATTAGTGTATTGTTTGTATCATTGTTATTTTGACAAATTGTCATTTGTTGTTGTTGTAAAATGTTTTCATTTGGAATTTGTCAGCAATTTATTATTTTAAAAAAACTATTTTACTCAAACACACATAGTACCCACAAATACACTGCTCACCAAAAGCAGAGGATATTTTAGAGGGTTTTAAATTTTGAAGAATCCCCTAATTTTTGTGAGCAGTATAAAACCAGAGAAACTGATAATTTTGCAGTGGTCTCTTAATTTCTTGCAGACATGCATAAAACAAAAGAAAAAAAAACAGATAACCACATCTTCCTACCACTTAATAAATTGACTGAAGTTATTGAAATGGGTTGCAAAAACCTGGTAAACTTTATTTAAATGTTAAATTGAATAAAGCAAGTAATATAAATGTATTACAAACAAGTGTTTTTGGGCTGAATGTGAGGTTGTTTACATTAGTAACTAATACAAACATCCAAGCCCTTCCCATTTCCATTGTTTTATCAGTAATAAATACTGATCTTCTCCAACATGCTATATAAAAGTGAAACGATTTATATATTTGATATATTATATATTCACTTCTTGTCTACAAACCTAATGTTACTTTTAGACAACTTTCCGAATAAAATATATTTTAGATAAAAAAAATAAATTATTAAGAGGTGCCACGATGCTCCAGAGATCCCTGGTTCAATTTCCAGCCTATGTATGTTTACATTTATGTTTCAAAACCCTGCGTTATGTCAACTGGTGTAAGTTAGAGTATTTCAATGTGAGTAAGTGTGTTCATTGCTATAGATTAGCGTACTGTCTGGATTGTTTCCCACTTTGGACCATGTGCTGCCAGTTGGGCCCTGGCTCCCTGTGACACTGCATTTGTGACCCTCTGCCACAGTTGGGTCGTTAACCCACGATTGCTTAGACTGTAAGGCTGTAGTAAGTAAGTTGTTTTAGCTAAGGGCGTCTGCTAAACAACAAATGTAAATGTAAAATAATGGTGTTCCAATGTGTAGAAGCTCTCAGGCTTAATTTGATTAATACATAAAAAGACAACATTTGGATGGGTGGATGGTTTATGCACACAACCTAAAGTCACATGTTCTTGACAGTTCCGAAAGACTGACAGACTGTAAAGGGCATTGACTGAGGGACTGGAGGGGGCTGTGGTGGCCTAGCAATTAAGGTACTCGAATATACACCAGAAGGTTCAATGCAATGCAAAGCACTAAACCACATATCTGCTGTATTAAAGACAGTGGAATGTTAAATAACCTCCCTATGCTATTGCCTAAATAACATGTGCATGAACATGCTCTGTCCAAACCGCATCAGTCAGTGTAAGCAGCCTTTATAGCCAGTCAGTATCTAATCTAACAACACTTGCATGACCAACATTTAAATAAACTCCAAACATGACTGGATAGATCAAAATAGTGTGCTTTGTGCGCAATGTACCAGTAGAATTAATACACGACGGGAAATTCAAAAATAGGTTATATATAGCCACAAAACGGTACATGCTTGGTTTCAGAAACCTAAATTCTTTATTGTTCGGTGTTTTCTGAATCGATATTAAGCCAGTTTGTCAGGATAAACACTACACCATCTGACACAATCCTGAAGAGACTAAAGATCTAGCCTATTCATTCATTTGCTTATCCACTTGATCCTGGGCAGGGTCTAAGCAAAGGATTAGCGCACAAGGCACGAACAACCCTAGACAATCCATCAGAGGAACAAACATTCATGTGTGTGCACTCAGACACTAGGGGCACATTGGACTGTGGGAGGAAACCTGAGTACCCAGAGTAAACCAATGGTAAACCCAGGCCACATCCAGACATGCACAAATGTCCCGTGCATATTTCGTTTACCTGGGACTAGTAGTAAATAAATGCTATTGTTATAACAATACTATAGCAACTTCAAGCAAGCAACACTGAACATGAAGAATACTCAAATAATATAGGAACTATTCAAATGAAATACCTTTTTACTCCAACACACCAAAGCATTTTCACCAAAAAAGTTTCAGATTTGTAATCGTTTGGTGATGATTACAATAATAATAATAACGAGAACATCAATGTTGTTTAATATAAAAAAAATAAAGCAGCTTTCAAAATTCCTGAATGGACAGTGTTTTGTGTGTGTATATGTGTGTGTGTGTGTGTGTGTGTGTGTGTGTGTGTGTGTGTGTGTGTGTGTGTGTGTGTGTTTTAATGAAGGTGCATCTTAACTGGGATATACAGTCATTTGAATTTTTAAATTATATTTCCCATACAATAGTAAAGTTTTCTTTTCCTCAGTTTTCTATAGACAGTTGACCAACTGGTTATCAGAGAACATTGTGAAAGTTTGAAAGTTTAAAAGTACAGACTATTCAGTACAGTCATTTCTACAAATGTCATGAACTACCTGGCTCATAAACTGGAAAACTAAAAGCTATTTCTCAAGAAGTCTATTGTTTTGCAAAATGAAGGTCATTTCCTGTGTTAGACAAAAGCAGATGGATTATATGCACAAATGCTCAATCAGAAAAAGTAGTAGTAGAAACAGATGGTGTTAGTTAAATGTGGGGAAAATGTTCATACATTGGATGGTGGCTGACTGATAAAGAGTAAAAGTCTACTGAGCTCATGTTGGTTGAAAAGGCCTTACAAGCTACTAATAATTTCTCATTAACTCAGATCTCAGTTTCCTTTTAACGTTGTTTAATAGACACTATGGGGAAATGTGACACA
Organism: Parotocinclus haroldoi; assembly: GCA_034779995.1. NCBI lineage: Eukaryota > Metazoa > Chordata > Actinopteri > Siluriformes > Loricariidae > Parotocinclus > Parotocinclus haroldoi. Next base: position 7,933 of record JAUZST010002811.1, read on the forward strand.
AAGTCGAACTTATTTTTAAAGAAAAATAAATTACGTACTCTTACAGCATACAAACATCTTTTGCATTCAGTGCGAGCATGTGAGCAGCCCGTTATGATTACACATCAGCTAAACCAGGGTCACTAACATACAAGGTGAGTCAAAAGTGACAGGACAATTTTATTTCAGAAACATAAGAGAAAATGACATATCTGAATACAGCAAGTAATGGGTGAGGAAGCCCATCTTTTAGTCTACATGTGGAACATGGCCGCCATCTTATAAGCCGTCATACTGGAACAAGTTTTTCCAATGGGAAGGTGGTCATGTAGCATATCAAAGACCACCATAATTGTTTTAGAAATAGATTACCACAATCAGATTTGCAATATATTGTTGGATTAAAAAGTTATCAACACTGAAATTTCAAAGCTTTCGTTGTCCGTCACAGGTAACTGAAGATGAAATTGATTGTTCTGATGTCCGGGAATGCAGCTGTAATACGACTTCAACAAGCGACACCCACAAAGAGCACCAATTTCACACAGCACTGTTGCATCCCTCATAGCCAAATTCTTAGAAACTCGTACTGTAGAGGACAAGCCATATGTTGATCACCCAAAGACGAAGAAACCTCAGTAATGGTTTTGGCCCCTTTTGCAAAACCTCATGATACAGCACACAACGTCCTGCGACTTTCGGCTCACCCTGTACTGTACCAGTAAGCAAATAGACTGTACAATGTTAGATTTACTTTAGTAGCATACCTCTCCTCTCCCAACTTTCTCAGCCATCTGAAAACATGCTTCATCTAAACATGTTCATGTACCAGTGCCTCAAAAATAACAGCAATTTCTGTTGATACGTACAAATTAACTGAAGGGCAGAGATTGTCATTGTAGTTCTATACAAAATTACTTTACTGATTGTACTGCACCTTATACGCAAGTCATGTCAGATAAGAAAGCATCAGCCAAATCCTTATATGTAAACAATAGTCAATTACATATTGCAAAGCAAAAATAAAGACTACTGCATTTTTAGCATATTACACTGTGACAACTTTAAAATGATCTCTGTTCCACCTTATATAGCAGCAATATAGGAAAACTCTCTTTCACCTTGTCAAATTTAGTAGCTTAACAACAATAGAAATCTCAGGCTTGGAACATGCGGTATAACGCACATTTACAAAGTTGAGGTTTTTACCAAAATATATTTTACTAAAATAATCGACGATTGCCTTCATACAATATGTACATACAGTGTTATTCTAAATAGCTGTTCTAAGAAAATATACATATCAGTTCAAAAATTAATTATCTAATGCATATGTAAGCAAACTACCTAGGAACGCTGTGCAGGTACATGTATGGTCCATTTATATTAATTCTGTTCTTATATCCTATTTTCTTAAATAATATATTCTTAAAATGATAGGAATGTTAAATATACAAATCACTTTATGACAAGCATTTTGAGGTTTACCAAGAATTAGTGGATTTACAAGTGATTAAAGAGACACTGGTAGCAGAATATTAAACCATTAAACCATTGTTGTGGAGCAACTCAGTAAAAATGTATGTAGAACGTCCCTAAAAAAAAAAAAAACATACAAAAAAAACCCACAGAAACTGTGACACGATAAATAATTGACTAATTGTGGAAGAAAGACTTGCTCACACACACAGAAAGTACCAAGCCTAAAGAAAAAATGTTAATGGTGGAAAGTTAAAGATTTCTCAGGAACACAGAGGCACAGATCAGGATTCATATTTAAGGATCCACACAATGTAATGATAGAAATCACTTGGCAAAGGCAGTGCAGGCATCAGTTTCGGACATAAGAACATCTTCGTTACGGAACAGATTGACCAACAGAAGCACACCAAGGTCAATATCCACATTCGTGACTTTGCCTGTGGGGAGAAAAACATATCCTTGTTTATCATGACTTTACAAATTGCAAATAGCATTTTGCGTCAGATCTTCAAATCTTCATCATGAAACTCAAAGTGTGATTCATCAGTCGACACAACTCTACTGAATCACTCCGAATCAAACTTTCCATGTTCTGCCAGATACTTCATTATGTCCTTGATGTTTTTTTTTTCTTATACCACAATAGATTCTTAACAAATCTTCTAGACTCAAGGCATGCGTTACACATGTTTTGCTATTGTTTGTTACCTTTTGTTCCTGCCTTTGAGAACTATACATTTCAATAGGAGCTCATCTCTGTTTAAAGAAGCTAAATAACTTTCCTTCTTTCTGGCAACATCACCTGTTGTATCAAACTGTTGACCATAATCCATCTCTATCTGCAGATATCTGTCACTTGAGGTTCTATTTACAAGCTTCTTTTCTTGCTTGTGATGACCTGCGTCAGCTGGGGCTAGTAACCAGCTAGTAATCATTAGGGGGATGAAATTAAATTATGAAAGATGTTGAACATACCATGTACATTTTATATCAAAAGTAAATTTCCCATTTTCTAGCTTCCGACCCCCAATGATGACCAATAATTGGCTGTTCGGACAATTAAAAGCTTGATTTTTAGCAGTTTTAAGTATACACAGTCACAGCCTGCTCTGGGGCTATTTTGGCTGCTGTATTATCTATAAAAGTTTCATTGCATTAATCTCTTGATTCAAGTTGTTTGATGGTACGGAGGTGGAGTATATTTATACATTGCAAACATGATGACCCACAAATGCTGCCATTTTTATGGACTTATGGATTGCATGGATGATTTTATGGTTTGATGTCTAAACGTCATCAACGCATTTTTAAATATGATATCCCTGCAGAGGTATCTACAAGGTATTTTTTCAGTACCTGTGTAAATCAGATTTTCCTCCTTTAGTGCACTTATCTCAGACGCACTGATAACCAGAACTCGGATGAATTGTACATTCTAGAAACCAGTGAATGTCAGGCAAACAGGACACCAGGTCTTGGCCAGAGCAAGTTAGCTATGTCAAAGAACAATTGAAAGGACGGAAGGGAGAAGTCAACTGTTGACAACCCTGATAATGCTTGTATTTTTGAAAGTTTCCTAGAGTTTCCCATAGCTTATTAACCCTTTGTTGTATATTCTGCTGCATGTTTCTAGCTGTGCATTCAAATGTAGTAAGGGTATTAAAGTATCAGTGTTCAAACAAAATGTATCCACTTTACAATGGGCAGTTAATTGAAAGGTTTGGTAGTTTTGTTTTATTTTCACATTTTCACAAATTAATACCACATTTCACACCCTTATTGGATTAGACAAGAGATTAATATACGCTGCTCACAAAAATTATTGGATGAAATCTCCCAATTAAATATCCCCGAATTATGTGAGCAGTGTACTTGTGCATGAGCATTAGACACATCTGAAAAAACATGGAAACTGAAAGGGGAAGCAGGCATTTTATGCTCTGCACAGCAGCAGGGATAGGTAGAGATTGTCATTGCAGTGCAGGAAATAACTCATCCCATCCGGTCTCCCCTCCCTCAGACAGAGCCAAACAGAAGACTGCCTGGGTTACAGATCTGTATTGGTGGTACAGCATACTGTAATTTTTTCACCTCATTTCACCCTAATAATATCATCATCATCATCATCATCATCATCATCTATGAAAATGTGAAGCAGTTCTATCATACCTTTATGTACTAGAGCATTCCTTGGTATTTTTAGTTGTATTTGACATCAAAAAGTGTCGCATCTTCGTCATCTTCATTGTCTTCATTTAAAGGTGCCATCTCAACACGCTCGGCCGAAGTCGTGATAATGTCATACTTGCGGGTTTTTTGGATCTTCCTTCCTGACCTTTAACAAACAGACAGCAAAAGATAAACTGAAATGACATGACAACCCCATCAGCTCAACAGAGTTCACAGATTTTCATTTTGGATTGCTTAGATAAATGGCCAGACAATTTATGTGCAGACATGGCATGAATAATGTGCTTTGTTACAGCATTGCTATAAAACAATTGTGTTTACCTTTTTCTCTATATTGTAATATTAAGAATAATGAAAGTTTAGTAATTATACTAAATTTGCATACCAGCTTACAATGTGTATAACTACTATAATTTAGTACACATTGTTACCAATATACAATAACAAACTATTTTCACATACTATTACATTGATTTCTAAGAATGAAAAACATGGATTAGTTTTCCAACTTGTGTCATAATACAAATCATTTTATTTTTGTTATTGTCACCAGAATAGTAAGATAATTACATGAACTAGATGACCAGAAAGTGGTTAGTTATAGTCAATAAATAATCATTTGCAGCTCTAGTTGTCACAAGCATAACAAGCTAGATTAATTAATGTACAGGTATGTGTTGCTTAACATCCACAACATGTTCTGTGTACCTGCACATAAAGGAAGGATCTGGAAGTTGTCCAAACACAAACACCATTCCATTTTATCCACCCAAACACTACGATATTTTTATTTTCATTCCTCTTCTTTCATCTTCACTCGTTTGCACTTTTAACATTTTAAGTTAACTTTACTTTGTACAGTTATATAAACAATATGCCTTTTATAGCATACTGTGTCAGAGAAACGTATGGAATTGTTACTGTTGCAACAACGCATTTTCATGAACTTACATTTACGGCGAAGATATTGTCAGTATTAAAGCGTCTTCAGCATCTAATTTATTTTGTTTCATTAGTTTGCTGTTTATTTTTTTTTTTAAATAGCGATCTATGACCAAATGACAGGTGTGATGTAAATCATGATGACACTATACCTCCTATGTTTTATTGCTTAAAAATCATAGATATCATATACCAAACCTATATGGAATATTGTAGTGTAATGGGTTTTGGCTAAATAGCCTAGATGTCATAGCCTACAGTGTCTCCCATACACTAGTTTATTTAATATCAACACTGACCACCACTGATCTGCTTTTACCATTTAAATGTATACAATAATTTCCCTGAAAAGTTTCGGTTTGCTCAGCCCCACCTTACCCTACTCGCTCAGCTCACATTTTCTCTCTCACACTCACTGAATTCACCTCACAATAAATTTTATGCATTTACAAAGTGGAGAGAAAAATTTACATTAGTCCATCTGGTCAACAGCCATTCGTTTTAACAGCTCAGGTCTTCACAATAAATTCGAATAGGAAATTAAAATCTGTCTCTTAACTCTTTTAGTAGCCGTAAACCAATTTAAAAATTGCAGTCGCTGTAAAGCGCTATTCGGTGTATGATGTCAGAGTATACAGTATTGTACTGAACTCTTATTACCACATTTAGATAATAATTGTAAATATTCCTATGTTAAGAGCTTATTTATAGACTTGTATGCATTATTATTATTGCTTTGTTGCACTCTAGTGCAGTGTGTTTGTCTTCTTCTGTCCAGCTGGTCACATCAGCAAGCCATTAACCCAGTGGATCCACGAGCAGAGGCAGGAGTTAAAGAGCAGAAACAGCTGTAGTGTGAGAATAAAGTAAGCTTTTGGCAGTTACCCTTTAATTTGTTGATGCATTGGGTTCTTCCCCTGTGTCTCATGTATTGGACATATGACAAACTCGTAAGACAACCAACCACTCCGTCCTTGTAGGTCATACCTCGTTTGATTTTACCCAGAAGCACGTTTTAGTTAGAGAAATACGATGTAGCCTACTGGAGGACTCCCTCATTTTGGGATGCAGCAGCTAAAGGTGTAGTCGGATCAAAACTGACGCAGACTGTGCTTACCTGTACACTTTGATGACGAGGTATGTGATGAGCAACGTGGTGAGAACACAGACGAAGATGACGACATTTTTGATAGTGGGAAGATCTCTCAGGATGGTAGAAATGCGTGAATCCGTTGCCGAATCGGTGCCGTTATGCCGCACAAACTCGTCCTGAGCAGTTGTTGTAGAGTTGAGCCGAGTGGCGGGGGAGGATGGAGGCGCATTCGGTTCTGCGACCGCTTCCAACACGACCAAAACAATCCCGACCACCACGGCGTAAACCAAGGAACTCATCTTCGACACTCGAGGGTTAACTACAGAATGTGTAGCTTATTCGATCTCAAACAGAGCCTGTCCAGTGATCTCGTGCTTTCAGATCAACACCATATGGAACGCGCTTTGCATGCTTTTAATCACTGCTTTAATTCCAATGTAGCATGTCATAATTAATCCCGTACGCCTCCTGCTGTGAGTTTATGCTCCATTTAAATCAAATCGATCTCACAGTAGCTTGTCTCCTCCACCCGAACCCTGTCCAGGATATTTCAGGAATGCCAGTGGCTTTAACATCCCGGAAACGCTGGAGTGACGTGTACGAAAAGCCTGCGTATTTTAACCCGTTATGACGTTTCGCATGGGCACGCGTATATAATGCAGTAAAATCATTCAAAGTTAGCTGGAAAATAATTATATAAGTAGCCATCTGGTAGCTATATACTGTAGTTACTTTTTTATTCAAATAATTGTAACGCATAGATTTTATCCAACATTATTAACGCCCGTTATTAAGTAGCCATGCGCGGCTATAAAATGAGATGACAGCAGTTTATTAGTCTCTTTATTAGGAGAAGATTATTTTGTCCTTCCAAACAGTCATTTCTAAAGAGAAAAAAACGATATAGGCTAAAATGAATTATAAAAATACTCATCCATGATATACTGATATCGACTAGCTGTAATTTCGTGACATGAGGATTTTATGAGAGTCAAAAACGCTTAACGTGAACAAAACTTGAGGTGGCGCAATGCACTACAACAATGACTCAGGAAAACCAAACTTCTCTCACTCAAAGTATTACTGCTCATATTTATTCTGATCGTTTAGTTGTTTAAAGTTTGTTTAATGCCGAGAGAAAGTTTAAGAAGCGAATATGGCATGTGCTCTAAGATCTTAGCTTTACAGCAGTGTGCTAGGGACAATCTCATTGTATATTAATCATTTGCTAACTACACTGCTCACAAACATTAAGGGATATTTGATTTTGGGGTATTCCCTAATTTTTGTAAGCACTATATTTATTTAAATTGAAAGCATTTAGCAGACCCCCTTATCCAGAGCGATTTACAACTGATACAAGCAATTGTGGGTTAAGGACCATGCTAGGGGAGTCAGCAATGGTCCATGATCCAGTACCCTAACTGCTAGGCTACCATAATCTAAGATTAGTTATGTCATTTTAATTGATTACAGATTATGATGAGACAATTATCGTTGGCAGATGTTTTTAATGGAAAAAATCTGTCATTAATGTGCAAAGGCAATACAGTTAAATCTATTTCATAAGTATGCAAGTGCAGTTTCGATCTTTACTTAAGTAGTGAATGAGGAGGTGGATATTGATGCTCATCTTCCTTTAATCCTGAGGGGTTGATCCAATAAAGCAAAACTTTTGTTGTGAAGAGTATGAGGTACAGAACATGAGATAACTTAAATGTAATTACCATATTTAACCTATACTATAGGTTAGTTTAAATATCAAATATGTTGTTATGTTGTTGCATTCCAGATCTCTAGGAGGAGTCTGGGTGTACACATGGGTAACAGACATAAAAACATTTACAGTGTTCTACTTTTGATACAACAAGAGCTTTCTGGAAAGCAGACAAGCAGTTCCAAAGCCCACCCACTATCACTGTACCAGATTGTGGCAAAGTATGGAAGGTAGATAAAGTTTCTATTGCTGCACTGTATAGTAACCTGTTTAACTGTTTTTTTAGTCTATTGGATATATGAACAGAGAGTTCGGCAATTTACATGTTAGAAAAGGCAGTGAGCAGATGTATGGATGAAAAACTTCCAAATGATATAATTTTTGTTAGTGAAGTGAGGCAGTGACAATGATGTGTTTAAAATTCAGCACTGCTGTGTCTGCTTTACTCAGTGCAACACACACTAACACACCACCAACAAGTCATTGTCACTGCAGTACTGAGAGTGATTGTAGAACAACAATTACACCGAAAACTTTCAAGATTAATTAAGAATTAGCAGATATACATAAAATAAAGAATAGATTAGATTTTTGTATAGTATTGTAGCTCATTGTTTGTACAAATAAAAAAATGGAACACATACAAAGACAGTGGGTGCACAAAAGGAGTAAAGTGGGTAAATTAAATACTGATAGACTTTGAATACTAAATTTAAGAATGTTAAACATGTTTTCTATTTTATTTTTGACTCTGAGAATTGACTAATTTGTGTAAAGAGACTGTTTTGACAGGGAACTAAATCGAATAACAGGGGTCTCTGACACTTTCACGGTACTTTAAAGGATAAAAGTTTTATGCCAGAAATACATTTAAGACGTTAAGTTAAAATGGGAATAATGTCATCTGTACAAAACGTACTCCAGCTTCTGCTGCACAATGACACAGAGGGACACATTAAAAGCTGTGTGTCCAGTGCATATAGCCGTTTATCCTGTCTTAAAAAAAAAAAAAATAGATACACAATTGCACCATAGTGACCCAAAAACATATGAGTTTTACTGAGTTTCTGTTAGCATCTGTCTCAGAGGTGCCAAAACAGATTTTACACACAGGCCGTGTTGCTTACTGGTTCCAAGTGTACAACTCCTGTTTGTATGATATTGTGATATTGCGTTAAAATATTTGGTAATTTTCCAGCTAATTAATCAATTAATTGAAAGTATAGACACATTACCACATAAAAAAAATTGAATTACTGCTTTACACGTCGTGATCTGTGCTGTAAAGCCTTTATATAATGTGAAATGTCATTAAACATTCTTTTTTGAAAAAAGTATCGTTTTTTGTATGGGAATAATTGTAAAGTCATAGCTGTCAGTCTGTCAACTTATCTGTACATTTGTTTTCGGTATGTTGTTCAGACCAAAGATTTTGTACAAAATCTTAAAGTATTAAATGTATTGCCCAAAACAGAAAACATAATAATCATACAATGATTTGTGCCAGAAATATTTATTTCAAGAATAAACATGACATTTGGAGTCCAAAAACAAAGTAAGGTATTTTCCCTTTGTTTACAATGTTATAATGTTCGAACACAATCCACTGGTGCTGGTGGAAAGCTGCTGAGCATTTTAAACACCACATTCACTATTCTATCTGGGAAAAGAATGCATGTATGAAGTCAGTAAATCATGAAAAGCTGACAAGCTATACGTTTGTATAATACCAAAGCAAATGATCAAATAAAACAGAATAACAATGTTTAACAGCTGATTTAAAAAGTACATAAGCATATTTTAAAACAATAAAAAAGAAATTAAAGGCACTTTGTAGAAGAACTGACTATACAGTCCATACATACAGATATTCCCATGTTATTACAAATACAACTATTAATATTAGTGCAATACTCTTATGTCATAAGAGATCACAAACGTACTTGCATTATATATATACACTGTTCACTGTTAACTTCATTTTGATGGCCTCCTTGTTTCTACACTCATTGTCCATTTTGTCAGTTCCAAATACCGTGTCTTGTACTTTGTAGTTCTACAATTACAGACAATGGTCCATCTGTTTCTCTACATACTTCATTCGTCCCCTTTACTCTGTTCTGTAATGGTCGGACCCACAGGACCAAGTGATGGATCATTCTCAGCACTGAATTGACACTGATGTTGGTGGTGGTGACTTAGTGTTTGTCATTCCTATATGAGTGAATAAGACACAGCAGTGCTGCTGGAGTTTAAAACACTCCATTGTGTCACACTCCATTAAGTATATCGACCAAACGGTTTCACCTTGCAATTGTAAGGTCAGAGAACGTAGAAAGAGGTGGTCATAATAAGTGATT
>JAUZST010002812.1:0-43586 GCA_034779995.1 Parotocinclus haroldoi
GCCAAATTACAGACACCAATTAACCTAACACGCATGTCTGTGCACGGTATATATTAATAAACAGCAATTAAGAGACACCAATTAACCTAAAACGCATGACTTTGGACTGTGGGAGGAAACCGGAGTACCCGGAGAAAACCCACAGAAACACGGGGAGGACATGCAGACTCCACACAGAAAGGACCCAGGCCGCTCCCAGAACCTTTTTGCTGTGAGGCAGCGGTGCCACCGTGCTGCCCGTGTACTGTACTTTTTAATCAGACGCAAATTGGTACTGTTGAGAACATGGTATCATTACGTCTTGAGCTTTTCACACTTATGCACTATGACAACGTTTTCGGAAGAGTGTTCAAGGTGCAAAGCACTTGGGATCAGTGATGATGGCCTTGTGGTTGAAGTCTATGGTGTAAGTGTGGCTGGACATAATAATGGTCTCCTGTGTTATTTACATTTGTCATTTGAAAATATGAGAATCGAACGATGTTTGCAGTAAACAAAAAAGCACATATAATCTACACGACTGTCCTCAATTCTCACTCACTTTCCATAGCTGCTTCCTTACCAGCAGCACAGAGCGTGTACGTTAGCAACCACCTCTGAACTCAGTTTAGAGACACCAGTTAACCCAACACGTGTGAAACTAAAGAAAACCCAAGAAGAAGGCCAGGACTCTATGGAGTGACAGAGCTAACCATATAAGTGAATATACTGTATATTTGTAAGTAATTAAATGTAGTTTTTAGATTGAAAAAAAAACCAACAGAGTGATACAAAGTAAAGGTTGTTTGTTCAATTTAGAGACATTGTTGACAAGCCTGGCCAGTGAAGCACACCGTCTTTGAGTGGTAGGGAGTATATCGTCCTTGAGTGATAAGGTAGTGAAGCAAGGCAGAGGTGGTTCGACCTTAGGAAGGGGAAAATTACCAGAATTGTCTAACAAGTGAAGAAGCACATTGTGTAAGAAGCGCTAAGGTGAAACCTGATAAATAAGAAAACCTGAGTTGTATAAAAGCTCAACATAGACAAAGAGCAGACACACTTCTCTGGCACTCTTAAGAACTAGGGAATGTGTCTTCTCAATCAAGAAATGTTTAACTTGGAGTATCGTTGCAATATTGTATTGTAAGGTATACAGGGTGTCTGCCTCGTCCTTCAGCAAAAAAGATTCATCCTGACAAGGTCTTTGTTTAACCTTTATTACACTGCTGGGCAAGTGCTGGAAAAAACAATTGGTATTTTGCTCCAAGCAGTGTGGACTACAGTTATGTCTGTGTATTTGGGCTGTGTAGCCATGACCTCGTTAACACAGGGACATTTCATGCATTTCTTGATTATCAGGACTTTAGGACATAAATGTGTGTTTAAATGCACCTAAGCACTAGCTATGACTGAAATATGAATCTCAAAAAAATACACATGTTAAATAAGCGTAAAAGCATCCATCTGTCAAAGATATCTGAGTGTTAAAACCCAGCCTATTTACAACATAGCATGTCACACATAGCATGTCACACAACATAGCATGTCATGCCATAATGTCCATTTATAGGTTCTGTCTAGAAATAAATATACATTTTCTGCTTTTTATTTTTCAGTTGTATCTGAACATAATGCAAACATGTAATGAAGTCATGGTCCTCTCTTCCAGGTGCCATCCCAAACTTCTAGATGCCAGGCAGTTTGCCACATACGAACAGTTACTAGCGGGGACCACCCTGGCTCTTCGCGTGGTTGCAGAGAGCACACACCTTCATCAGCTGATTACATCAAGGCAGACACCACCATCCTGAAGAAAGCATAGATGGAAAGCTTTACAGAACAATTCACCTGCTGATAGATCCGTGTAATCTCAGACACTGTTACCCGAGTTGGATGGAGCTGCTTGTTTCATTCAGGTGGAAGGAAGGCTCTGGCAAACGGAACAGACTAATCCACTAGCGATACAGGCCATTGGTTTATGGCCTATGGTTGAAACTCCTTATCATGGAATGCAATGAGCAGCTGCACCACCCAAGTGCAGAGAAAACATTTGCAGAACTCTGGCAGAAGTATTGGCTCTTGCTGGGAAAAGAGGGAATCTGGCAACACCAGCATGGCTGCACTGAATGCTGGAAGAGACAGGCAAAAGCTGTAGTTCCAACAATGTCAGACATAACCCCAAGTATGACTCTGGATATTTAAACCAGATTTCTATTCCAAAGAAATGAACTGCTTTGGATGTTTCACTGTAAAATAAGGCCAGAAAGCAAGGAAGATATGTAGGGATATGTGTCCTCAAATAAAGCAGATCCTGATCCCATCACCCTAATCGCCATCTCTTGGAGCAACCTGATTCATTCTTGTCACTGGTGACAAACCCAGACAGCAAACTATTGGGTTGCGTCATAGCTAGGTTCTAGCAGATAACTTTTGGGTTCTCTTCACAAAAATGCTAGAATCCAAAGGTCCAGCAAAAATGGAAAGGGACGATCCCAGTCTGAAAGGCACTATTGTAATGATTTTGGATCCACATATTTCCAGCACTCCATCTCGCCAGAGACTGGATACGTACCCACTGTAAACTGGTGCTCTAACTTCCCAGTTTGTACCCTGCTTCTGGTGATGTCTATTGGTTATGGGGTTTCATTGTTGTTTCATTGTTTGGGGAGCCAACACCCTTACTGAGAAGCGCACTTACTAAGAACTACTTTGAACGTATAGTGTTACATAAGGTATGGAGCTCGTTTGGTTAAAAAAAAAGCAGAATACGTGTAGTTCTCTTCGTTGCCACTAGATGGAAGCAAATACCTATTAAGTGTATCCTTGAGGTGCATATACTGAAAGCGCAATGATGTACGAACTACAGTATTCTTATCTCTTTTTCCCTTGTTTCCCCACAGTAAGTGTTCCCAGCTTTCTCCAGCACTGTTAAACAATTCTGAAACGCAGCTTACATAGCTCAGCAACGAATGATCGAGCACTATAACGTAATAAAGTAATAATCAGGGAGGACCCTTTGCTCTAAAAGCCTCAGTTCTTCATGGCGTTTATTCTACAAGATGTTAAAAACGTTCTTTTGATATTCTATATGGACATGACTGTTTTTCAAGTGCATTTACATGTTGTGACTCTTTTACTGTACCTCACATTTATTTTAATATCAACTCAATGTCATGTTCATGAAACAAGTTTGAATGGGCTGTCTTGTGACATGGCACATTATCAAGTTAGAAGTAGCCATTAGAAGAAGGTTGTTGCTATGAAAGCTCAACAACAACGCTCAAATAGGCTATGGCCTTCAATAGGTGATTTATTGGTATTAAGTCAAGTCAAGGCATTTTGATTTACATAGCGCTTTTTACAATGGAGCATTGTCTCAAAGCAGCTTTACAATATATATTTCTATTCATTATATTATCTTAAAATGCCAAAATTCAAAAAAGGACATCTTCATAAATGTAAAGAAAAATCCTGGGAGGACCAAGACTTAAAAAGGGGTCCATCCTCATTGGGTGGCCTAGATGTTCATTGAAATAGTTAATTTTGTGCTAATGGCAGAATTAAGCAAGTAATAAAAGGTAAATAAAATAATGTAAAAGATATCGATTAAGAGTCCGCAGTGGGAAGTCCTTGGAGGGCTGGAACAGGTACAGAAACATCAGTTCGGAGAGAAAATGTAGTTACTTATTGATTAAGCGCGCAGAGATCATTAACAATCACTGATACCATGTGCAGCATGAAACTCCTCCATAAATCCAGCATTAATTATAGCAGCATAGTTAGAAAGAGGAGAACCAAAAGGTAACACAGCCAATTATACTGCTCACAAAAATTAAGGGATATTTCCAAATGCAATAGCCAATAATGAAATATCCCCTCATTTTGTGAGCAGTGTAGTTCTACTATAGCTTCTGACAAATCTAAATAATTTAATTCTGGCTGTGTTATCAGATGAGGACAGCCAGCAACATCATGCATTGTGGCATCTTCACCTGCCTCTTCTAGGTTCCATGTCTATGGCATACTGTCAGTGTGTGTTATTTTTATCCAACCTGACTAAACATATGAACCTTCGCATAGCACCTACACTGAGTGCATCCCCAGGCATGCTTGGACTTGCTTTATGGTCATAAAAAAAACAGATTATTTCACAAATCACAAAAAAAACTATTATTTCTTTAAAATTGCACATGATGGCATGGTACATTTTAAGGTGATTTTTGTGAACAGTGGCCTAGAGATCCCTAGATGCCACTTTCTCTTGTTTGTACCTTATCTTGTTTAATTTGTCAGCACGCTCAGGCACGTTGTTCAGCTTGGATTGGTGCACACATCCTCCAGCCTACAACAACTGCTGAAAATTGGTCAAAACTGCTTCATACTACCTCCTTCTCCTCCTCAACATTTCAGAGCTACAGGTACTATGAAGAGTAAAGCCTGGATAGATTGCCACCCCGGTGAATACGTGGCGCAGGCGGAGGCGAGAGAGAAAGTAAAACCAAGTCAAGCAAGACGGCATTCACTCTAGGCTAAAGATATCACCTTTTAAACCCACTCTAGCAAGCCTGTTTGTCACAAACACCAAGTTCATCACCAAAAAAATCAACAAGACCAGACTGAGACTATTATCTTATGAAATGGACAACTACTTCCTTTTCACTGAAACCAGGCTAAATGCAATCATCCTCTGTGCAGCCATCATGCTATCAGGCCATACAGCTTATTGCTCAAACTGGACTGATGAATCCAGTAAGGAAGGAGACAGCTGTATCAGCATTGATATTATGAAACAGATCATGTCTACTCAGACAATAGTGATTCAGCTTATAGAAAGGATGTCAAGAACCTGGAAATTTGTAGTCACAAAAACAACCTAACCTAAGTGTAAGAAAACCAAAGAGCTGATCCTGGACGTTAGGAAACATAGGCACAATGATCAGTAACTCATCAACATCAAATGTGTGCCAGGTTCAGACAGTCTGTAAATTCCCAGGGATCCACATCAGCACCTATTTACCAGGGTGTACCAACACTACTGCGATGGCCCATAAAAATCTTCTGCAACAGCTTCTAATCAGCTTTTATCAGTGTAGTATTGGGCCCATAATCATAAGCTGCACATCAGTGTGTTAATCAAGATGCATCTCAGAGAACAGGAAGGGCCTATAATCCATCATCAAAACACTCCAAAGAATCAATAGAGCAAAGCTTTCACCACTGGAAGAAATCAGAGGAACCCACTGTGCTCTCAAAGCCATGAACATTCTGACACCCTGACCCACCCTGAATACAGCTTCTTTACCTTTCTTTGAAATCCCTGCTTTATTAAGTACACATCCTTGTATCTACACTCCTTGGCTATTTTAGCAGTTACAATTACCATATAGACATGATCTGTTGTTCTACAATTACAGTCTACAATAGACTACAGTAATGTGCTAATTGTTAAAGTTTGTCTGGTTGAACTAATAAAAATATATTTTGTTCATTGACAACTGGAAAACTTGTTAATGAAAAAAGTAAGATAACTCAAAAAGTATCACTCACTCATTTGTTCACTCTCTCCATGTACCCACCTATTCCATTTCAGATTCGGGGGGCATTAGCACAGCTAACCATCAGCACAAGCAAGTCAGTCCATCGTAGGACACACACATTCACAGTGGGACACTTTAGACACGCAAGTGGACCTACAACATGTCTTTAAAATGCGGGATGAAACCAGAGAACCCAGTCAGGGGGATAACATGTAAACCACACAGGCAACAACCAGGACAGAAAACCAAGGAAAATTAATTTTCAGATATCTATTACAACGTTACAGAATTGATAAGCAATGAACATGTTCTGTACATGGTGTAAATCGACTCTTCTGCACTACCATAGAATACCGCTCAAAAAGACTCTCATGTTTACAATTTATTTCTTTATTTTTACACACTCGGTGCAATATTTAAGATATTATTTACATTATCTATAGTTTATGTCTCTGATTGTGCTGCACTTTGTTGTTCTTGGTCTTGATTGTGCTATACTGTGAATACTGCCACTTGCTGCTAAATTTCCTCCGGGATCAATAAAGTATCCATCCATCCATCCATCTATAAATCAATCAATCCATCCATCCATCCCTCCATCCATGTTTTAATTCATATTGCACGATTCTCCATTTGGGGTAATGTATTTGTGCAATTTCCTGACCTGGTCTCAAGGGGGCGATAAATATATGCTTAAATCTGGAGAAACTGAGGTGATTGGCTGAGCAGTTTACTGATTATACCAACTGTTGTTTGCAGTGATTAAATAGCTGTAATATAGCAAATAATCTCCATTTGTTTTGACGTATCATTTCACCAACCACGTCCCTTTAATCACCTTTCCTTCTCATTCTGATGCTCAGCTTAAACTGCTGCAGGTCATCCTGACGGTCTACATGCCTAACTGCATTGAGTTGCTGCCATGTGACCACGTGGTCTCCTAACAGCTATTCATACGTTTTAAATATTGTACAACTTCATGTTGTCTACAACCAAGCATGAAACAGTTTGAGAAGCATATACTGTGAGGAAATCACAAAAACTTCTAATAAAGATTGACCGAGGACAGCACAGACATAAATGTCTCAGTACTGATTATGCAGTTACATTGCCTGTAATTTCATTTAAAAACCTTAAAGTAGTGGCCTTATCATGACTAATCTGAATTTCTGATCTAAAATGTGTCTTATCCTCTGGCATTTTCTTCTGCTGTTCAAGTTTCTTTTTCATTGTAAACACATTACAAATTCTGCTCACGATAATGAACAGTCAAATTTTTATACAACTGCATATCAAGCAGACGGACTTTGTATCGCCACAGTTATGTCTGTCTTACTAAGAATAAACAACTACAGTCAGGCCACTTAGCCTGTTTTTAGGCAGCTTAATATTTAAGCCAACACATTAATGTCTTTGCAAATCCTTGTCCTAGAAAGTTCATAAACCTGGGTAGGATAAACAACATTCCTTTCCTCTTTTTTTCCCTTTCCGTTATAGGTACCTTAAAGGTAAGGGCACAAACTAGAGAAAACAGAAACTACACAAACACATACATTGTCATTCAATTATTTACTTTTAGTAACTGTTTTATCCTTGTTAGGGTTGTAATGAATTTAGTCCTTGTCATGGATGAAGCTGGAGAATATAACACAGACAAGGGGTCAGTAAATCACAGCACACCACATGTTCACTTACAGTTGGAACCTTAGAGCTTCCAGTCCAAAAACTGGCATGTTTATGTGTACCTGGAGGAAATCTGGTTATACAAAGTAAACCCACGCAGATATGGAAAGAACAACCGAACACTGAACAGCAAGTGCATAGCAGTGAGATATTCTACCTGCTGCACCAGAGAAATAGGTTTTAAAGTTAAGGAATGATTCTGATATATTAACTCTACCACAGGTAGCAAACTCATCATCTGGAGGTCAGACTGTCCCTCTGCAAATTCAATGAAATACATCCCAACATTAGATCAGCATTTCTATTAATTTATAATATTAAAATGCATCACCAACTGTATCACTTTCAGACTGCAAAATGTAAATGGTTATTCTGCTATTACAAATACTATTTTGATTCATATTCTACAGGCCTACTGTTAGACATATTCTACTGTTTTTGAATGCGTAGTTGCTTTGCAGTAGACGTTTGCACAGTGTTTGCACTGTATATGTATTCGTACACTTACTGGCCACTTTATTAGGTGCACATCCTTGTTTCTACTTGCATTGTCCATTTTATCAGTTCCACCTACAGTATAGATGCACTTTGTAGTTTTACACTTACAGTCTGCGTAAATGAAGCAGATCTATTTGCACCATATGTTGTTTTCTATGATTAGGATCCCACAGATCAGGTTTATTTGTTTGTTTATTTGGCTTCTTTAATGTCGCTATCGTCAACAGTGGCCGTATATATAAATATATTTAGATTTTAGAGTTAATTTTAAGTTAACCTAACACACATGTCTTTGGACTGTGGGAGGAAACAGAGTACCTGGAGTAAACCCACGCAGACACGGGGTGGACATGCAGATTCCACACAAGGACTCACCCTGGGATTGAACCCGGGACTTTCTTGCTGTGAGGCAGCGGTGCTACCCACAGATCAGGTTATACAGTATTCGGGTTGTGGGTCAGTGACACTGACCTGCATTAATTTGTGTTGTGCTAGTATAAGTGAATCAGACACAGCAAGGCTGTTGGAATTGTTAAATATAATATCCCAGTGTCACTGTTGGACTGAAAATGGTCCACCTACCAAAAATGATCAGCCACCAGCATATTTAGGTGTACCTAAATGTATATTGAGTTGTGAGCTGCATAGATCCGTCTAAAACACTTTGCCTACAGCTGAATGTAAATCAGACACAGCCCTTATTTTAATTGAAAAAAAAAAAACATCCTACAGGCAGGCTTATGCACACTATGTTAATCAATGAATGTACTTACAAGAATACATTTTCAGTACGTCACAGCTTGTGTCTTTGAGGAGTATGGCGTGTGTGACCGGGTTGCATGTGTCGCTGCTCACGGAGGATTACAACGCTGATCGGGCCGTAAACATAGTCGTTCCACTCCGCCTTTTCCCGCTCAGTTACGTGTGTGTATGTGTGTGTATGTGTGTGTGTGTGTTTGTGTGTGTAGAGCAGCCCGAGTCTTGTTTACAGCGGTGATCATACGGAGCAGCAGAGAGCAATCAGAAAGGAGCCCGGACCGCTGCAGTGTACATCTCCTGACAGCGTGCATTCAACACCAGCCTTCATACGCCACATAATCGATTATTTTCACAGACGTGGAAAATCGGTGGCAGAGCCCGCGTTCAGAATAAAGGATTATTTCGACTGCAAAAACAGGTCGTGAGAGCGCGTGCAGACGGAGGGGAGGAGGGAGAAAGCGAGGAGGTGCAGTTGGTCGAAACCATTTTTGTCCTGGCGGATATTTTGGATGTGGCCCTATTGGGAAACTCGTTGAACAAGGGCTACGTTATTCATTCATAGCCCGTGCGAGGCGTTCTGTGCTTAAGCGGAGCTCTCTGTGTGGCTCACGCGGGATTTACCGCATTCAGACCATTGGTGCAAGCGTTCCGTTACCGAGGCTGCGTCTGAGCGGTGGATGAGAAAGGCTTTCTTGCTGTGGCGGTGAAGCGAACTAGAGCTTTTTTTTCCCTTCAAATTGAAATGAGACATGGAGCTTGAAGGTGCGGATTATTGTTGCTGTGAAATCCGCGACTCGAGACTTTTCTTACGTTCCAGTCGTCGGGAGGACTAAATGCGTTTGTTGCTCGGAATGTTTTTATCGGAATTTGCTTGTGGAACCTGCTCACCTTGCTTCAACGTGAATCCAGACGAAAATATTTTTCACCTCGGTGCTGTGCTGCTTTAATCCAGTCGGACAAGGCCTTAATTGTTTTTGAAAATATCTAAATGTGACAGAAATGAGAGCTGATACGGCGAGGAATATTTCGACCTTCTTTTGGGGTCTCGTGCTATGTGTATGTACAATGCACCAGACCGCCAGCGGCCAGAGTGGAGAAAGTAAGTTGGATTGCTGCCTGCGCTACGTTTTTATGGTTGTTTTCTTTATTCCAGCAGGTCAGTTTCTTCAGGCTGGCAACTAGTGCACGTGGAATGTAGCCAAAATGGGCACAGTGTTTTGATTAGGGCCTGGTACTGGGTGTCAGGTAGGCTACGCTAATCATGGGGTTGCTGTGCTGGTAGTGCATCCAAAACAAGCACGTTAGATCTGTTTATTAGAAATGATTCCGTTTATTTGTGTTTTTTTTGGTGATGTTTTAATGCTGAACCCAACAACAGTGGCTTCTACGAGAGCACTTTTCAAACAAATGGTAAATTGTAGGCAGTATAAATGACTTTAAGGATTTTGAGAACTGTTGGAGCAGCATTTAACTGTATATTACTTCATATATAAAGTTTATCTTAAAGATGGCTCTACCTAATGTAGTAAATTTGCTGTACTATACATGTAAACAGCAATTACTGACTTAAATAAAACCACAAAATGTAAGCATTGATTCTTAAGTGTAGATTAAAACTATCATATAAATCTTGATGCATTTGCGGGCAACAGTAGACTTAGAAGAGATCAGTGATTATTCCTTCTTAACAGTTTATGTTTTTCTTTCTCAAAGCTCCTAACGCTATAGCAGATGGTTGTTGTCCATAAGAGCACAGTTCAGGTTTTGGGTGTTGAGAGCAACAACACGCTTGTCTGGACACTGGGTACTTACAGACCAGTTTGGGAATCCCTGGGATATGGACATGTTTATAAACAGATTCTATTTAGGGATCACTTAACTAAGTGCTTAGTGTCACAGCATCAGTCTGAAAAGGGACATATTCTCTTATGCACCCGTAAAATAATGCATTATCTATTCATGATGATCTGGTAATGTAAGCAGTGCAATTTTACCACATTACAATGTTGCAGAGGATCGACAACTCCAGTCTTCAATGCTCTGCAAAGGCTGTTACTGCTGCTAATTCATCTGAACCAATGTCACACCCTATCTGATAGATATGTGAGATGCAGAAAAAACCCCATAAATAATAGCAGAGCTTGAAATGGTAAACAAATCTGGATTAAATTACATACACAGCTAAAGGGAAACTAAAAAGACCTTGTGGCCATTTTCTATTTTGCTTAACATGACTAGGCTCCTGTTGGCTCCCCAAGTAGGCAGGTGGTATATGCTGTAGCTTATGCAAACACACTTGAAATACATGATTAATAATATCTGTTAACATGAGTAGACTTTAAATGGGTTCTGACAGGATGCGTGCCATCTGTTGAAGTGCTTTGTTTTAATTACAAACAGTAATGTGAAGTATTGATGAGGCAGGGAATCGAGGTGTCAGATATTACGATTTCAGATCATAAACAACGAAATTTTCTCAGTGATCTCAAGCTGGATCTGAACTATGCAGTATTTAGCATTCTTATAAGAGTATTACCGGCCACATTTACAATATGTTCCTATTAAGTCCTGAGCGAATTCTATGAGAGTCTATATGATATCACACGTCCTCCATGTGTAATTATGCAATTAATAAATAAAGATTTAAAAAAAGATTTCTAAACCCCAATTTATGCCGTTTCAGTATTGTAATGGTGTCTGCACAGGTGTTGGTAAACAGCTTTTTCCAAAAATGTTGGTAGAGGAAAGGTAGATGTGAAATTGGTCTGCAATTAGACAGCTCGCTAGTGGCAGGGTTAGGTTTTTTAATCAGTTGTTTATTAACCAAACTCTTAATGGATTTGAGCACAAAGCTAAATATATATATATATAATTTATTTATTTTAAATAATAAACAGTGGCTCTATAATTCTAAGTATTAAGTTTTTAAATAATTGTGTAGAAATTGGATCTAGTACTAGATCTATTTGATCAGTGAAGATCGTTTAGTATTAGTAATTGGGTTAAAATATATGTTTTGATGTGCAGCTAAGTAAATAGACGTTTAGAGCAAAGCTGTATCTGAAAGGTTGCCGAATAGCTGGGAGTTGTGATGAGAATTAAGTTTTGTGCTGAATATGTTATGCTAAATATTGATTTTCTGTGATCATCGTTAAATTGCTACTGTTAGTATCCTCTGTTATGAAAAGCCCTAGGTAAATAAATCTGACTGACTAAAGGCCTGGCCTGCAAATAAAGACATTTAATGAACTGGGAAAAACAAAATAATTTCTACTTGTCATAATTATAATTAAAGTTAATGAACAGTTTGCTTGCTAGTTGCATGGAAGATATAATTCCTTTGCTGTTTCCTTACATGCCACGTCAATATTTTGTCCTGACAGGATAAAACTCTGATGAGACATCAGAAAGACATTTATTTCTGCTGCCACCATGCCCCTTTCTTTTATTTAATTTGCAATTGCCGTTACAGCATTTTGCATACAGCGTCAGAGTTTTGTATTGTCCATTGCAGGTCTCCTGTTGGCTGCTTTTAGATTAGTGTTGTAGCAGCGCCACATTTAGAGATTTGAATCTAAAATTTCTAACAGTGCCAGAATTTAGTTGTTGGTTGTCTGTTAATGCAGTGGCACTCAAATGATGTCTCGTAATATGCATTCCAAGAACACAATAGTTTAGAATGTAAGGTTGTAGCATTGTAGCAGTTGCTGTGGATGAGTGTGTCTGCCAAATGAAGAATACATTCTGAAATGTAGTATTTTCCTCAAAATTGCCGAATCAGGCCATTACCCTTAGGGAATTCAGTAGCCATGAAGGGGTATACATGGACTATGAATTTCTTAGCTACATTTCAGTTTATTGTGGTGTTGGAAAACTGCATGCAAAAGGGCATAAAAGTGCTTCCCCTGCTGCCCTATAAAAAGTCTCTTAGCGAGAAACCTGGACTGCTATGGACAGGAAGCATGTGAAAGCATATCAAGCAGCAAATCCAGGTTCTGTTTAGGTTCAAATATGTTCTCCTGAAACAAGAAACTGGCCCATTTGCTGGTCTCATGATCTGGGGAGCCATCACCTACAACAGATAACAGATCAGCAATATGGTTGGAACATCCTAGAGCCACATGTTGCTTCTCATGGCCGAGTTTCCAACTGGCATTTTTCAGCAGGATAATGCTCACCCACACACAGGAAGTGTTTACCTGAGCTGGTCCAGCTGGGGAATAGAGCCTTTCTTTCATTGTACAATTTAATATAATTTCTGCAGTTAATGTTTCCTTTCACTAATATTGCAATCACTGGCACATGTCATCTTTACATGAATACATACAAAGCTTATTTTGAATTTTAATTCCTTCTTGTTGCTTCTTTGTCAATGATTATATATTGATTGTGTCTGCAAGAAAGAATCCAAAAAGAATTCGACTTGTCCTTTGATTCTCACAACATATCTACCTTGAAGATACAAATTCTGGCCACAAAATACCACTTTGCGGCCACTTTATTTTGTGGGCTCATTATATTCAGCGCTCACACCTTATTAAAAAAACTATAACATCACCTAGGTGGCTCTGTAGTCACAGCCACATCATGTTCAGAACATTTACTGAATTTAGCAGACCCCATTATTAAGAGTGACTTGCAGTTGAGCAGTGAAGGCTTAGGATGGCTCACAACTTTCCAGTTTCTCAAACACTAAAGCACCAAATCCCCCTGTTGTGTGATGAGTCATGGTGAGCTTTCACTACTTCATGCTCATAACTTATCCATGATATGTGGGGTTACTGCAGACAGATAGGTTCAACTTACTACAAACAACTCAGTAGCTAGAATGATGTTAAAAACAGTGCAATACTATGCTGTCATGATGAAATAACAAACGCAGTTACTAGGACTGATCTTACTGGTGCGTCCCCAGCTGTAAAATTAGACAGCGCAGTAGTTTTTAGAAAAGTCTTTTATTATTTTATGATATATTTCATCTTTCTGAAATTGAAAAATTATTTGTGTGAACATTTGTGAAGAAGCTTAAGGAGTATTATACTGTATTTTCCTTTTTTTTTAAAAAGAAGAATCTCTTATAGTACCTTTAAGTACCTCTAGGGGTACTTGGACCTTAATTTGAGAGAAGCTGCTGCATGCTGGTGAATATATCAGGATAATTTCTTTCTCAGACTCTTTTGGGATGACCATGGGACTTTCACAACAGTTACAATGTCTTGAGTGCCTGGTTAGGCAATACGCCAAACTGACAAACTCTCCTTAAAGAAATTGGCTTGTACCAATTGGCTTGTCTAATTTCTAGTCTGTCTTATATTTGATTATAAGTAACTAAATAAAATAATTAAATAAAACTGAATTCCATTAATGTTTTTTATATGAGCAGATAGTCTTGATGCCTGTAATTTATGAGCGAGACTCCCGTTGCTCATTATTTCTGCCTCTTGTGCTTCCACCAAACGTTTGCACCTACACTGAGTAAAAACGTCTGAAATGTTCAAATCAAACTTAATGACCATGTATTATGAAGAACTACACCGTCTCATAAAATTCTTCATCCTGTTCAGGTTAATAATTTTGTCAGACTAATAAATGTAATTTAGCCTCCTTTCAAGTTTCACCGCAGCAAACTTTCCATGTTTTTTTTCCCCCGTTCCATGGCCAACAAGACTTCATGGTTTAGCGAACGAGAGGGAAAGGAGAACTCAGGGGTTTGAAAATAGAACATGTAAAAATACATGGCCAGGGGAAACAGACCGGGTTTTGTTGATCAGAAGAGTGGGGAGTTTGTGGACTGTTTTGCCGGCTGTTCGCACAGCCAGTCTCCAGTCTTCTCTACAGCTTGCCTCACAAGGCAGCACCAAAGACTCTGAGAGACACAGTATTTAAAGAAAATTCCTCTTCTCTGTGCCAGCCGCAGTCACAAGTCGGCCCCATTGATGTGTCAGATGAAACCGTGAACTTCAGGATCAATAACTGTATTATCTTCTTGTGAATACACATGCTACACAGGATCTTATCTCAGGATTGTTAAATGCCATCCACGCAGCAATTGAGCTGCAGGATCCGTATGCAGCTGAAAACCAAAGGGATATGTTCTAAAGGAAGAAGCACAACACCCCCACCCCCAAGGCACACCCAAGCCCACCCACCCAATCAGTGGCCCACGTCAAGCTCTGTGCTGGTTCTGGGCACTGGCTGAGCTGTTGCTGTTGCTCGTGACTGAGACAGTGTGTGTCTCTGCTGTTCATGTGACTCATGCACTGCATTAACGAGACAGTCAGACACCTATTTTCTCTCTGTCTATGTTTCTCTCCCTTCTTCTTTCTGGCTCTGCTGAGGTGGAAGAAGTGAGGGTGGGACATGTGGGAGAGTTTGTGCTTGCTCGGCCTGCACACCATGGCAAAGAGTGAGTCAACAAATCTGTCTCACTGTGCTAGTTTACGCTTTCAAAGTAGTTGTGGCAGGCAGACCGTCTCCACCAAGCAGCCAGTTGAGGTTTGTGGCTCTTCATATAATGATATCTACTTGGGAGTAATCTAACAGCCACAATGACAATGTCTAATATAAAGGGGGCAACTGGAAGTAGTGCTTCAATGTTTACATTTATCATTTAAAATGGCTGCATTTTATACACACCACTGGTAAAAATGAGCGGAACAATACCCTCTCCACAGCATCTATAATGCCACCACATTTGAAATTTCTAGAAATTTCCAATAATTATACAATATAAAGTAATATACTGTTGTTGTGTAGTGAAAAGCTTAACACTTAAGCACTAATGCTGCTTTGTGCAAATAAATTAATAGCACAACACATATAATATTAATACGTTTTGCTCAACCTTATTGATTAAGATCAGAAATTACACTGCTCAGCTGATCACCAGAATTGGATGTTTTTAGTGTGATTGGCCGTAACTGGTAATTGGCAAGTTTTTTGGATAGTGGCAAGAATTAGGGAAGGAACAACTCAAAAATGTTCAGAACAGTTATTTTATTAAGACATCTAAAACAAAATCTCTAAAACGCGAAAGAAAATTGAAATCTGCCAAAATCGTAATCATCATAACCTGAAGGATTTTCAAATGATGAATCTCTAATTAAGATATGTTAGTCTTCCTACAGATTCAGTTAAATAATTCTCAGCAAAAACAGACATGTCCAAACATTTGAAATGCAATATCACAATAATAAAATGGAAATGAGCTTATAAAAATCTGTCCAGTCTCTCTAATAAGACATTTGGAATAAAAAAAAAATATTGTGCTACATAAATTTAAAAAAAAGCATGTGGAATGTACAATAGGAGTGAAGGTCACAAGCAGCTGATTTAGCTTCATAAAAAGGCTAAACATATTTCTGTGGTCCACTTAACCCAGGCTACAGACAGAAGCTGAACTTGTCAAGTAGACCCATCTAGTGCCTCTTTTATTTGATTACAACTCTCCTCAAGCCTGAACATATATTGCACAGTGCTTTTATTTGCACTCTATGCTGTATTTGCCCATACTACTGCACATCTGACAGATGAATATGAAGAATATCCCACAACTGCAATCTGATCCTTTTCATGTCCCATCACTGTCAGTGTATTTTTACAGTCTTGGGTGACCATAAACCCTACAGAACAGTCAATGTGTGTCACTCTCATCCAGTTTAACATGCTTCTGTTCATCCCCATAAATATGTCACTTCCTACTTAATCATGGTGATTGAGTTTCCATCTCAATATTTGCATAATTAAGCAACTTTCTTTGACTTTTAATTTCATCTTATTTAATGCATTATAAACTTTTTTTGTGAGTTTAGTGTAGTAACATTTGCAGGGCATTCTATTATTACTATTGTAAGTCAGTGTGTTACTTTTGTGTAAGGTTTAGCCTATCCTTCTAATAAAGCAAAGACACAAGACCTTATGTTTTCTTATGCATGTTAGACACTATTGAAAGCTGTTAAGCCTGAAGGATATAAATTCCAGATGACATCCAGCTGTACCATACAATCCATACAAACTTCAAGAGCCAGTCGCTGGATGTTTTTTTTCTTTTACTATTTTATACTAATTTGCATTTTACATTTGAGACTCAGCTGTTTTGAGCTGCTGCCTGTGTCACAGTATCGTGCCATGCTTTTTCTTTGGAATTGAAAGGTCGATCTGGAACTGCAATGTTTTGTGCATTAACCAGGGGAAACAAAATGAAAAATATGCTTGTTGTTCACTGTCTCCCTGTCGTTATATTTTTTTGTAAAGTATTTTATTATTATTCCAGGAACAATCCTCCTATTAATGCTATACTGCTCATAAAAAATGTGAGTTCGCTTCAAAATGAAATATCCCCTAACTTTTGCGAGCAGTGTATATTAGTATTAATAATGTGTAAATATGATTCTAACCATGCCATGTGCTCTTTGCTTGGTTTCCTTTGTGTGAGAATAGTGTTCATTTTTAGGACTGTGGTGAACTAGTGGATAAGATACTGGACTATAGACCAGAAGGTTCAGGGTTCAAACCCCACCTCTTCCAAGCTGCCACTGTTGGGTCCTTGAGCAAGGCCCTGAACCTACAATTGCTTAGACTGTAAGACTGTATCAATTGTAAGTTGCTCTGGATAAGAGTATCTGCTAAATGCTGTAAATGTGTATTTTTAAAAGGATGTAACATTTGTGCCATGCGAATTCAGGTAAAGTCAGGGATTAGCGACAGGTTGATATGTCCTCGCCAGTTAATAATTGAAATTAAACTGTTAAATTGTAATGTTATGGTATTTTAAGGTCTAGCAGTACAAAAGAGTTTCTCATTCAGATATTAGTATTGTGTTCTTTAAAAAAAACAGAATTCTACTTGTCAGAATGGTGAACCACCAGTAAGCCAATTAAAAAGCAATGCTTTAGACTGGATTAGTACAAAAAACGTTTAACCACATGAAATTATTCCTAAATTGTCAACTTCTGTTTTGAGTGTAGCTTGTTTGCAGTTTTGTTTAAGAAGACCTTAATTCCATTTGAAAATTGCTCAGTGCTACATTCGGGGAATGTTCTATGCTGTAGTGGCAGGGTTAACACAGGGCACGCATGTGTTGGGAGTGTTACTAGTCCGGCAGTGACACATGAGCCTGTGCTTTGGATGACAGGGCCACTGAAGGGAAATGTAGCCAGTGATCAGATGTCTTCTACCATGTGGAGGGATTAAGCCCAGCTGAAGTGACAGGTGTAGACTCTTATAGTCAACGCCTTACTTCCGCTCCTTTCCGTGCGGAAGTGACTTATTCATAAAACTGATTGGACATTTCACCAGGCTTACAAACCAGAAAGAAACCTTCCAAATAGAGGGAACTCCTGTAGTCCATGAGGAAAACGGCTGGAAAATGACACGGTTACCTTATTTTCTGAGAATGAACTCTTATTTCTTTCAGTAACTTCTGATAAACCGTCTAAGACACTGATCTACTGTAACAGAGTTCTGACTTTTCTAACACTTTTAGCACAGTAAGACTGTGTGAAGGGCACACCTAATGACAGATAGATGCACCTATATTTATACTTTTGTGATCGATTGCAGTTTGTATGTAGTGTGCATACACGATGCTCACCATTCGATTGGCATTCATTTAATTTATTTTATTTATATTCAATATAAATAAATTATTGTTGGTTCTAAATTGTAAACGTTGCCAACCAGTGCACGTTTTCCTGTGTGTTTTTAAACAGAAAAATCACCCGACATTCCGTTTTCTTTTCAAAATGCTGAACTTTCAAAATAACGTAGTTTTCTTTCATAAAAAAAATAATTTGTAGTTACAAGAAATTGGAAGCGTACAGGATATGCCTCTGTGAGTATGCCATGATTATGCCCTCTGGTGTTCAAAAACAGCAAATACACTACATGGCATAATCAGCTCTAACACAAAGCTCCATAGTTAGGGCTCTATGAAATCCGTTTTCTTTATTTCCCAAATTCCTTTTGTTATTTTGTTTTCCCATTTTAGTTTTTTTTCATATACTTCATTTTCACCCTAACAATTTATTCAATCAATTTTTCATTTAAGAAAATAACTACAAACAGACAATAGCAGAATTGCACATTTGTATTGAATAAATTTACTGCTACGAATAACTGTCACAAAATGTGTGAACATATAAATTTTAAATTTAGCCACATATAAAAATGATATAAATTAATATCATAAAAACAACCTACTAAGGAAAGGTTCAAGTTGCATATTTTATAACTATAAATTCAATTTGTAACTTACATTTCAACAACTCTAAGGTCAATTTTAGTAATGCCCTTAAATTGTTAGGACACTGATGTTCTCTGAATTTTGCAGTTAAGACATAATCGACGTCCTTTAGTACGAGTCTCTTAAACAAACAGTTGTTTTACCTCTGTGGCTCCAGATATCCCATGTTTGACTTCTTGCTAGGTCACTTCCTGTGTGGAGTTTGCATGTTCTCCTTACGTCTGTTTTTTGGGTAACCCAGTTGCTTCCCACACTCCAAAGACGTGATGGATAAGATGGTCACTTTAAAGTGTCCCAGTATTTTGTCCAATCTATGTTTTAAAATTATTTTCAATTTTCCAAATATAAACAAACAGAATATGTAAAATAAACCTACACATTCTGTCACCCAACACTAAGCCACCGTTCACTTACAGTCTCTGGCACCCTATGACACTGAGTTGGATTAGTAGTATGAAAAGAATGTATTTGACGACTGCAGTTGATTTGGCACTTTTTATTTTTCAGCACATTACAGTAATTTAGCTGTGATACTTGTTCATTCATTCACTGTCTTATCTGCTTATCCCAGTCAGGATTGCGGGGGAACTGGTGCCTTACCAGTGGCTCAGGGCTCAAGGCAGGAACAGCCCTAGACAGGGCACCAATCGTATAGCCCATACGGTCTCTCACACACCACACTCGCATACTAAGGGACCTTTGGAATGTGTGAGGAAAGCGTAGTACCTGTAGAAAGCCCACACAAGTACAGGGAGGACATGCAGACTCCACACAGAAGGTCAGGATTAAACCAGGGATCTCTGAGCTGTAAGGCAGCAGTGCACCACATCTTATGAGGCCAATCTCAATGTGACAATGGTAAGAAAAAAAATCCCTAAACACTGTAAGGAATAAACCATGGGAGGACCAAGACTGCAAACTGCGTTTGTTCGGGAGCATTAATGCCTGAATGCGCAAAAGAGGTCTGCAGAGATTCCTCTGGAAGGTTTGGGCCACTTTATCAAATGCAAACAGCGGTTGGTAGATTCCTGATACGTCTGTTTGCTTAACGGTGTGAAGAGCGTGCTGAAACGAAGAGACGCCTGGGTTTCTGTTTGTTCTTTCTAAGCAATGTGAGCTGTGGATCACGGATCTAATGGACATGGACCCATCTGTTCTTGTTCCGCTTGCAGTCTTTTGATGTTATGATTAGTTACCTTTCTGTTTAGTGTTAACAAGTGCAATAAAGTAGTGAACTCTCGCCCCTCTCGTTGTGCTTTTATCTCAGATAACTAAAGTTAATAATTTGTCTACTCTGACCTTAGTATTACAGCTTCGGGTATACTCTGATATGGCATAATGGCATGCACAGATCGCTCAGCAGTTAGTGGCTTTTGAATATGGGTATATATAGTTATAAAACTATATTTGTGATTATTTGTCTCACGCAAAAGTATGAGAAAATATTACCTTAAATTTAAGTACATTTTACTAAGAAAAAAGTTTTTCACAACACTACACTTTCCAAATACCTGACTTCTCATTCTTATGAATACCATACAGTCCATACAGTGGCTTTAAAGTAGTTACTTCATACCTGAAAATGTGCGGCAATAATTCAGAGGTGTCGTTTATTTATGTATTTGTTTTGTTTGTTTGTTTGTTTGTTTATTATGTAATGTCACTAAGGAATATTTGCGACGGTCACAAGGTTATGCCGAAACTGCTCATGTGCACTTACACAGAACCAGTTTAGTATAATAAATTAACTTAATGTATGTCTTTGGGCTGTGGGAGCAAACTGGAGTAAATCCATGTTGACAAAAGGAGAACATGGACAGGATCAAACTGAGGACACTGGAGGTGTGAGGCAACCACACTAACCAATGTGCAACCTGTAAAAAGTGTAGTATGTATCTACCGGTCTCGATGGGGAAGCAAGTGAGTTTTGCTCTCACACAGTTGCTTGGTTAGAAGGGCAGCTGTTTCCCCAACAGTCACGGTTGGTGCTTTGAAGAAGATAGCAGGATTTTAAGATTTTTTTCTTCCACCTGTAAGCACCGGAAGTTCACCAGACTTAGATTGCTTTGTAAATTATAGCTTTTGGGTTTGGCATAAAATGAATCCCATTTGTTAAAATTAGTGATTTAATCAACTGTTCTATTGGTTTATTTATTTATTTTTCGAAGGGAAATGTGCGCAGAGATGCCTATGTATTGTTCAGTTCGAGACTTCAATGCCACTGTAAAATTCAGAGCAGTTGAAAGCAATCCCACTAGAGGTAGTCAGAATAGGGCTTTAGATGCCTTTCTTGCTGGGTGTGTGTTTACGGAAGAGCTGAATTTTGGAATGGGAGCTGAGAATCAGACCTCTGATCAGCCCTGGATTTACTGCAGACGTCAACTGATGGGTACATGGATATGTCAGGTGCTTACAGATGGTTTTTGAACGAATCGTAGTCAAGAAACTGTCTGTGCTTCATCTATAATGTATACAAATAAACGGCTATATTGCTTAAAGTCCCCGTCTGTTTTATATTGTAATTCAGGATAGCTACTGCCTCTTTCTCTCGCTCTCTCTCTCTCCCTCCCTCTCCCCCTTCTTACATTCATGGCAAGCTTGGATGATTTTATTAATGGAGCCAACAGGAACTGAGAACCAGAGTTTCTTTTTACCAACAAACAAATTAGTCTTTGTGTTTGAGACCCTGTAGCCTTCCTTCCGCCCTCTGGAAGTGGGTAGAGAAAGACTGAACAAAAAAAACGCAAGGATAAAACAAAGGGTGCATGGAACTCCATGGCTCCCGAGTGTTGCCCTGGGGCATTTACAGTGATAGGGGACACAAATACTATTTTCTTGTGGAGCAGTCATTTCCGTTCTAAATTTGGATGCCCCTGCTTTGCTGACAGGAGTGGATAAAGGCTTAATAAACAATGTGCTTACTATTTTGAGCTGAGTAAATGAAAAACGTCAGTTGTGATTGAAATTCTTGGCAGCATATCATTTCGGTGGTTTGCAGCCCTCTCATGAGTGCAACAGCTAAGCTTGTTTTTCTCACATGGAAATAGCCTTTGAAGAAAAGACACCAGACCTTAGATTTAAGTCTGCCAATGCCATATGCAATCAAGAGCTTCACTAGAGTCGCATCAAGAGTTTCTGCTTTCCGTTCAGAAGGCAACGGCTATATACTTTATTCTGGGATGCAGCCATGGTGAAGTAGCTTTAAGAAGTTTTTATACAGTCAGAAGATTAGCTGGAATGAAACATGATCTCCAAGAACATAACAGGTTGAGCCCAAGGACATCACATGTTTACCTGTTTTTTTGTGCTGATTGCTGTCATGCATGTGAATACTGGGGTTGTGGTGCATTCTTGTTTTACAGTTCCCATAATAAGCT
Source organism: Parotocinclus haroldoi (assembly GCA_034779995.1). Classification (NCBI taxonomy): domain Eukaryota; kingdom Metazoa; phylum Chordata; class Actinopteri; order Siluriformes; family Loricariidae; genus Parotocinclus; species Parotocinclus haroldoi. The sequence goes on from JAUZST010002812.1 coordinate 22,077, forward strand.
TTTTGTATATCAATTAGATCACCACATAAATGAAACATACACTGCTCACAAAATAAGCCCCTAATGAAATATCCCCTATTTTTTGGGAGCAGTGTATTATAGCTATGCCCAGTTTAAAGACTTATGTTCTTTGAAACAGGAAGCTTGTGAAGACTGAAATGGACGTCACAAAGTCTTTTTATGCTACTGTAATGTAAATGTAAAGGGCATTTTCACAAAAAACTGCGTGCAGACAATACGTAAATGTGTGAGGGATACCACTGAAATCACAAGTAGAACGCTACTATCTACACACCACCTATAATGCTTGGATCACTTATGAATTTATGGGAATTCACAAGAATTCTAAAAAATACAGTAATGTACTGTTACGACCTGGTTTAGGAGAAGGCCACAACACTTTAGAGAATTGTATGATAGACCTGAAACTCTTGCTTGACGTAAGCCATAAATACATTCATAGACAGGATGGTAAACAACTTGAAAACAGAGACTCGATGAGGAAATGTGGACCAGTTTATATAGTTATAGAACGTCGGGGACAAACAAATAAGTACTACTTACAGTATTTATAGAACAATAAAGCAATTGTTTAACCTCTTGTGTCCCTTTACAGTGGCACAAGAGGTTATAGAGGATGCCTCACAGCAAGCCTCATTCAACTCCAACCACACTCTGCCCGTGTCCATGTCCGCCCTGTGTCTGTGTGGGTTTCGACTGGGTATTCCAGTTTCCTCTCAAATTCCAAAGATGTTAGGCTAAATGGCTGCTCTAAATTGGCTTAATATGAATGTGTCCAGATAGTTCTGAGGACACCATGCTCCTTTTGAGAATACACTGCTTACAAATATTAGGGGATATTTCATTATGGGATATTTCATTTTGAAGTATCCGCTAATTTTTGTAAGCAGTATAGATATTGAAGCTGACGTGATGTTTAATAAATAAATAAACAAAACAAAACGGTCCCTTTTTGCATTTTATGTTGTACATTTGTGGGATGTTTACTGGCATGATGTGGATCACGTGAACATTTGACACCAGTTGCCATAATATAAACCAAGCTGTTGTCACGCGTTTGATGTTTTAGGTTCTTTGCTTTGCTTAATTTTTCAACTTGTTAAAGTCAATATACAGTTATAGAGTTATATAGAATGGATCGTTGTATAAGCCTTGTTATCATTCCAAACTATCCAAACTTTCCAAAACTGTTGGGCATGTCATTATTTCACGAAGTTTATGCTTATTAAAATAGTATAAAATCAACACAAATTAAGATGTATCAATAGAATGCAATTACATGTATGATGCAATACATGCATGTGTGGACTGTAGAAATGGATGGCGCTTTCAAAAACTAGGGGTTTATAGATTCTGTAACCTTAACAGAGTATTTTTTTGGCTTTTAAAAACATTTTTGTCACACCTGCTACACTTTGATCTTAGGTGTTTCGTTTTGTCTCTAAACACCAGCCTGACCATAAAGTAACTTTCCACAGTTCTCTATTTCGTTAATACTCTCACAGCAACTTATTTTCTTCATCCCAGCCGAACTTAGTATAGTCGAGCCTCTGTATTTGTGGTGGTTAGGGGTGGAGGAGATTGTAGAAATTTCAGTCTTGCAATCTCTAACTAACAACATAATGGCAATGAACTATCTCCCTTAATGCTTGACTATAAAGTAAGACGTCTGAGACACTCCTCAATATGGACTGATTCTAAATCCGCATGGCCTCTGCCGTTCTGCTAAGAGGTGGTCATCTTAAAGCTTGACATTGTGGACACTGCACATCATTTCTTAATGATAAACCCATATGTCTTGCGTCAATATTCTGACAGAAGATCTAATCCAACCCTTTTGTAGCTTCTCGGCCGAGGCAGCCAGAGCTTTCATAGAGTGCATGATGTCATGTTTCCTAACAAGGGCCAGGAACCTTTGGAGCAAAAACTCCACATAATTATAGAGGTGGTAATACCAATTCAAACTGCATACTGAAGAGAGAAATGTACCTGACTATCTCAGAATCTACCTGTATCTAATGCTGACTTGCATGTATGTCGTATTTTATGCTCATTTCTAAACCGAATATGATAATAAAATAAAATGATATCTATATAGAATTAATAAGAATTAATGAACCTTTTAAAGGTTGCTTTAATATTGAAATGTCTGATTGTATTTCATTTATTTTCTAGTCATCTGTGGGCCTCACATCGATATTCGCAATTATATCAGTGAGTTCAAGAAGCTGGAGAACTGCACAGTGGTGGAGGGCTACCTGCAGATCCTTCTCATAGGAGACAAAAACCACAACCCTTACCAGGAATTTCGCACGCTCAGCTTTCCCAAACTGACCATGGTCACCGACTACCTGCTTCTGTTCCGTGTAGCAGGTCTGGACAGCCTCAGCACGCTCTTTCCCAACCTCAGTGTCATCCGAGGACGTAACCTTTTCTACAACTACGCCCTGGTAATCTTCGAGATGACCAGTCTAAAGGACATCGGATTGTACAATCTGAGGAACATTACCAGAGGGGCCATTAGGATTGAGAAGAACCCTGAGCTGTGCTATCTAGACTCGGTGGACTGGTCGCTTATTATGGATGCTGAGTTTAATAACTACATTGCTGGGAACAAGCAGTCCAAAGAATGCGGAAACGTGTGCCCTGGCATTGTGGAGGATAACCAGCAGTGCTTTAGGACCAGCTTTAACAACAATTATAGTTACCGTTGCTGGACTTCAAACCACTGCCAAAAAGGTAAGGAAGCTGCAATTATTAATGTGCTTGGCAATGAAGGTAGAGCGTGGACTGCCTGTCTGTCTGTTGATTGTTGTCCGAAGATTGCCAGGTAAATCTTCATTTGAATGAGTTAACATCAGAAGTATCTGGTCTCATTCTTGTTATTGACGTGTGGTATTGTAGTAACAACTTCTTGAATGTATTAACAGTATATTTTTCAGATTTGTTACCCACCTGCTAACACGGCAGTCATTGGCAGCACTAAATGCATTGATTAAACTAATTTAATTTGTGACTGTAATGCTGTAGATCTGTTTGTGTGTTTGATATATTATGTAAACACTGTACTTTGTAAGCTTATCTGCATTAGAGATGCCTCTGTGTGAGCAATATACTATATAGTCAAAAGTTTGTGGACACAACTTGTACTTAATGGAACCTGATCTTTAAGGAAGGCTTAAACTTGTAACAAATTCATAATATATAGCATGCATTTCTGGATTTTTCATAGAATAACAGTAGCAGTAGAATGGATTGTACTGATACTCCAGTGACTCAGAGAATTTGTTTGCCAACTACGAGTGAGAACATGGCTGACTTTAACAGAACCTCAGCTGCATCAGACACCATGAAAATACACTGGAATGCCACTTTTTGTGGTACTGTGGTGGCTCAATGGTTGGACTGTGCACCAGAAGGTCCAGAGTTCAAAGTTTACCTCTACCAAGCTGCCACTGTTGGGTCCTTAAGCGAGGTCTTTAACCCACGATACTTGAACTGTAATCGTTGTAGGTCACTTTGGGTAAGGTTTTCGGCTAAATGCTGTACATGTATAGGCAATGCTAAAAGTGAGGCAGGTTATTGTTTCTCAGATCAGAAGCCAACCTCACAATTGATTTAATGGAAAAGTCTTTTATCAGATCAAAGGCGACTGAAAAGCAAAGTTGGTTTGGAAACTTTATACTCATACCCATGTTTTGAATGTAAATCTTGATGTTCGCAGGCACCTGTCTATATAGTGTATAAGTATGCTGGTTAACAATGAACTGAAGCTTTCACTGAGGATGGTGGATGCGTTATTAGGGTTACTGTAATCATTGGAATTAAAGTGGATATCTCTGTAACCTGAAGAGACAGATTTTGTGAAACACTACACAAAGCAGATTAAATGTATTAGATACTGCCTGAGGGTCAAATATACTGAGCGTCATAGATCATAGCAAAGTATCTGAGCCTTTAGCACTGTATTAGATCCCTCCCAGTTCTCAAATGCAGTACAGCTGTTTCTCAAACGTGGCCTAACACCATTAACACCGTTCCAGTTCTGCTGCCAGGTCAGGTCACAGATGGTGCAAAAATGGGTTAGTTAGGAGTCTTGTTGCCATGACAACAGATACACGAGTTGTTTTTAGTTTTTCAATTTATAGTAAAATGCATAGAGTTTTAAAGAGCACTACGATCTGTAGTAAGACCCTGCAGTAAAATGATGAATGAATAAAAATAATAATAATAATACAATATGCTAAATATGTAGTATAATAATTGGAATTTTAGCCCCCTGCAATTAAAAGAGAAACAGAAAGCTTAAATTGTAAACAAAATATTCAATTACAGCTTGACCGTCTCTTAAATAATCGAGGGAAAAGATTTAGTTCAACATACAATTTATTTCCGAATAACTACTCAAAGTAATGTGTATGTGTTTCTTGTAGAAAATGTAAACAAACAAGAATCTTTATCTTTCCTACAATTAAAAGAAATTTGGAGTCCCTGACCATGGGATATGCCCAAGGCTGCCAAAAGTCCCTACAATGGGCAAGTAAGAATCAGAACTAGACATTGGAGCAATGGAAGACGGTAACTTGATCTGATGAGTCCTGTTCTCCTTCACATCATGTAGATGGCCAGGTATATGCAGGCCACTGAACTGGGGAACAATGACACAATGCTACCGTGATTCACTGCAGGGAAGAGAACGTTTTGCTGGGAAACCGTGGTCTGTGTATTCAAGTGAATGTCAGTTTGGCTCATTTGTGTACATGCCGTTATTTATGGTGAGTTTATATTGCTGAATGATCACTTTTTCTCTAACTTCTGACATAGGGTTGTTTTTGAAAGCCTGGGAAACTGTACTTAGTGCTCCGTTTTCCTCTGTCCAGCACACAAGAATGGTGGGAAAAGCACAGTGGATGAGAACGCTGGAACTTGTTCTAAGTAATGGCCTTCAGAAAGTGCATGTGGCTTTCAGGTCCTGTAATAGGCTAAATGTCTCTTTCCTTTTGCCCAAAGTGAGCAAAAAAACAAAAGGAGGAAATTATGCTTTCCAAAGATGTATTTAAACATACACTGAAACAGAGGTTGTTTACAATTTTATTCATTTACAGCTATATCAGTTAGCAGACACTCCAGACCGCCTTGCAACTGATTAGGCCTACAATCTTTCCAGTGTACAGATCAATTGGGTAAAATATCTTGCTCTAGGGCTCAACTCTTAATAATCCAATATCTACAGAAAGTCAGTAAGTTGATCAAGTTCGAGTTTACATGCACTTGAGTAATCAGATTAAAGACTAGATTTTTACTTTGCAACCAACCAATAATCTCATTTAAGATTGTGACATAAACTTCAAACTTAAATAATTATATAGATTAATTTTTAATTTCATCAAACACATACTGTGTTTCAGGGTTTTCCCAACATTTTTTGGTAGCTGTTTTGCATATACAGTACTTAATTCCACGATTGAAAACTCTCATAAGAGAATTAAGCAGCCAGGTCTATGGAAACAAGGCACAAAGAAATCTGATTCCTAGATTGGAGTGGTTTACATTCTAACTTGAATAATCAGATAACTGCAGAAATCTGATTATGATCAGATTGCTAAGTGCATATAAACACACTCTATATCAGTTGGTGGTGCTGGAATATGAGTAGTACAGTATTTTACCTGTATTTAAGTCCATTCCAATTTATTGTTGTTTGCAGATGATTATGGGAAAACCTGCGTTCTGTCAGGATACTTGCTTTTGTAAACCTGAGTTATAGGCCAATGGCCTGCATGAGGTAGAAAGAGTGTAATGGATGTACACTTTGTTTCAGTGACCCTCCCATGCGTTGATCCTGGCTGTTTCCATCAGTCCCTCCTAGACATGTTAGCACCTGTTTTCCTGCACAACTGCGTCGTACAGTAATGCTGTGTCTCAATAGTGTGTCTTTTGGGGGCTGAGTGAGTCATCTATATCCAAGACTCCAGCAGCACAATACAAAACAAAGGGAAAGGCATACTGACACAGGAGAAAGGACCTTGTGAAAGTTCTGCTAATTCACTGGTGCTTTCAGACGATTTACAGAAACATGCAGTCATTGACCACTCATCAGAGAGTGATTTTGCACCTTAAGTTCTCCAAAAAGCTTAAAAAGGGCTTTAAAAAATATGCTTTGGGAGGTGGCAACGTATTGGTGCGAGAACACAAAACCTTTAGGAAAATAATTTATGGAAAGGCGGCCACTCCTGAATATACGTCCCCCTTTTTTAAAACCAAAGCAAAGCTAAGTTGAAACAAGCATGTGAAAAAGATAACCTTGAGGTTTAATTGGAGGATAAGGAGTCTAGGGAGTGATGGTGATAGGAGGGCAGACTGGAGTCGGAGTTACCAATCGAAGGTGTTGGTGTGACATTGGCCACACCTCCTCCCTGTGGCTCTCGTTCCAACCTCTTGAGTGCTCTTTGAAGAACAGACCCACCCCTGCTTCTTTCTCGTCCTTCCTTCCACCCCATCCATATAATTGACTTGTTTTTATTGAGTGCAGATGTTTCTTCAAGAGCACACAGTGGTTTTGTAGTCAGCCTTTGAGAGTTGCGCTCTCTAATTATGCTACGTACAGAAGCCACTACCACTCACTCAGCTCACTTTGTGCTCATGTTTTTGTGTTCATGTGTGTGTCTGCAACTGTAATGGGATGTGAGATACCTAGGGAAGATATATTGTTTTTCTAATAGGAAAACATTTCTCAACTTGCTTCATCTTGTTTCCTCACTGTATGAGGGTCTATTAAGAGTGGGCCAAACAAATCCATTCATATGAGACTATGAGAGGCACGCATTGTTTCCATGTGTTTACTGTCAATATGCAATGTTTCCTCTGCTCTAAACCAATCATCTGAAAATGACAGTCTTTCTGGGGGCTTGAGGACCACATATCACACATCCTTTTACCACATGTACTATTTCTTTCTCCTTACCTTTGCCCAGGCTGAACCTCTGGGTAGTGACACAGACACACACAAAAAAACCCAATATACTGTAAATCGTTTCCTGCATTTCAGACCTGCAACACATTGTTACAAAGTTGAGACAGGGGGCAGTTTAGGGCTATTAATTTAGACAATAAAACTAAACGATGTGATTTTTAAACAGGTGACATGAACAGGTGATTGTAATCCTGCTTTAGTGTAAAAAAGTATCAACGAAAGGTTTCGAGGAGCAAAGATGGCCAGAGGATCTCCAGTTCTGTTAACAAATGCATGAATAAATGATTGAGATGTTTAAAAACAATTTACCTCAAAGGAAGACTAGAACAGATTTGTATATTTCTCCCTCTCCCTCTACAGAATTTTGTTAAATGATTCAATGAATCTGGAGAAATTTCTGTGCATAAAGGTCAAGGGTGCAAGGCTAACCTGATCTCCTGTGAGATGTCCGATTCCTCAGACGGCACTACATCAAGAACCATTATTCATCAATAGCTGATATTATCACATGAGAAAGGGATTACTTTGGCAAACACAATAATGGACCATGACACAGTGGAAACATGGAAATCATTAGTCCAGATGTTTGCTGGAAGAAATAGACGCTATGTGCTCAAGACCAAAGGGCCACCCAGGCTATTATCAGCACAGTTTGTTTTTATGTTTTTGAGATGCTAGCATTAATCCAGAAAAGGACATCGATATCTTACAGAAGGCGACATATTTTCCAGCGACATCTGTGTATTTTTCAACAAGACAATGCCATACCAATTGCAGCACATCACAAAGGCATGAAAAGTGTATGTGTTCCTATTGCCAGTAAAAACATGTGTGGAGGCCTTTGAATGGGACAAAATAACACCTGAAGCACAGGTTTTTGCTCGGTACACTTCAAAAATGTCTTGTATCTGTTGTGTGAAGGAGTGGCAAGTGCTTTACCATTCCAGCTGTTTTTGGAATGTATTGCAGACCTAAAATGCAGGAATGTACTTTTAATAGACAATGAAATTAGCGCGACGAGAAAAAAATCTATCTGCATTGGGAAGAAAGGGGAATAGAAGAAATGAATAGACGACTTCTGTACCGTTCTGTACAGTTCTTTTCCAGATACTGATGTTCTTTTTACACGCCCATAGTCCAAGCTTTTCTTAATGGCCATATCCAATTTCTAACTCGAACTGGCTGCTTGCTTGGTAATACATTGCTCAATTAGAGGATATTTCATTATGGGAGATTTAATTTTGAAGTGTTCCTTCATTTTTGTGAATAGTTTTGCCATTGTGTATGTGTTGTATGCGTGGTGTCTCGTGATTGTGTCTGCTCTGTGGCCTGGTTTCATTTGGGCCCTGTGTTCCAGACAGGCATGTTGTTAAGCCACTCCTGAAAAGTGGGGAAGCGAGGAGGAGAGGATATCAGCATTGCTCCAAAGGCAGTTCCCCACGAAACACCTACAATTTGGCTTTGTCTTGCATAGCTGACGTTTTTCAGATTCCTCAGCGGTGGCACATAATACACAGACTGGAGCAATTCTGAAAAAAAGTCTGGGTTACTGACAGAACCTTCTGCCTCCTCCACAGCTGCTTTGTCATAGAATAATATAAAGGATATCATTCTGTCTGTGTTTTCTGTCAGTTCTGTAACAACAGTCTGTGGCCAGCTGCTATGTGTGACTGTTATTTGCACTTTAAGAAAAAAACAACCCAAATGCAGTTCATCAGCCCAAGGGATGTTTTGTGTCTGAAGCTTGTTTAGTTTGGCACGGGAACAAGGAGACTAATAGCTAACAAGTAATGGAAGCCTTTGTCACACAAAACAGATGCTTATTTGGTTTTTAGCTCATGTGTTATAGGGGCAGTTCGATAGTAGGGGCAGTCAGGATAGTAATTCACTAGCCGGTCAGGGCCCTGTCATGGTGACTGGTCACGAGTGCTGCAGGGTCATATTTCTCCACTGGGGAAAAACATGGAGTTTGTGGCAAGCTAGCCTGTCTGAATGTTTGTCTGCTTGCTTAATAACATGATCTGTTCAGAGCTTCTCTGCCAAAAGATGGAACTGATATGCTGACTCTTATGAAATGGAATGGAAGGCACAAGCAGGGATGGAGATAACTAAACCAAGCAATGGAGAAATATTTAAAAAATATGTCAGTTATCTGCATGTTCTCTTGTTCATTATGGTGGGGAAATTAGGAGCAGGCATACTGGAATTGGACATAATTACAGAAACACAAACTGCATTGTCTTTTTTCATTAAAACTGACCTGAGCTAAAAGAGATCTTAATTAGATGACTTTGAAACATAAGATAATAAAAATAAGTGGTGACAATTGATAACGTCGGCAACAAAAGCCGTCTTGTGGATTCTGAATGCAGTTATATCCATTTAAGTATTAAAAGTATTAGAGAGATATAATTCACAGCTAATTATTGCAGTAGTATTTTATGCAGTGCCAGTTGATGGTTTACGAGTACAGGCACAAAGCCATGTGTGGGTCTAGGTGGACCCATATTGGATAAATTACCACTAACTATAACTGATAATACATTTACATCAATCTACCCTGAGTCTAGTCCTGGTTTTGTTAGATTTGTAGTGATATTATATGAAAGCTCATTGGAAGGTAATGTTGGATTTTGATAATAACTGGGGATAACTATGGACACGGCTTACTAAGTGAAGTAAACACCATTGGTTGTAGTGATAGCAGCATCTAGTGCTGCTAAATGGGAAGACAAAATAACATGTGATAAGGGCTAGGTGGCTTTTCAAGCGTCAACGAGGGATCAAGACAATGTGACTAACAGCTTAGACTAGTGTCAAGAAAACATACAGAAATGATATTCACTGTTTGTCGAAAAAGAAAATCACACCATTTTTTTCATGTCTTTAGCTTCGATTATGACATTTTTTATTGACATGTTTCAATAAGTGTATACAACATCACTTTCTTTCAAGAGTTTATTTAATTTTTGATCTTGTATTGTCCAAGGGAGATTTGAACCATCACATCCCAAAGATTTTCAGTAGGTTTGAGGTCAGCAGTAAGATTCCTTGCGCTACTATAACCTCTGTTTTAGTATTTAAGCCAAATCTGTCTTGGCATTATTGCCCTGAAATATGTTAATGCCATCAGGGAATGTCACATTGCTGACCCAAGACCTGACCAGCAGACCTCAGATCATAACCCTACCTCCAGATGTTGTACAGTGGGCACTTTTCATATTGGGTCACTTTATGCGCTTATTTTCTTACCCTGAAGAAGGTCTCATCAGGCCACAAGATCTTTTTTCCACTGCCCCAGAGTCCAATTTTCATTAAAGAGATAATAGGTTAATAGCTCATCACTTTCATTCCAGGTTGTAATAATATGTTGGGCAGTTCTGGAACCCAATTTCAGTCATTCCAGCAATCTCCTTAGTTGTTTTCTAGACTTGATGCAGAGCAGTAATTTAACCCTTCTGAAACACAGTAACTTCTTTTTCATGATAAGCAAGATATGTTTACCCACATGGTTGTTTACGAAATGAATTAAAACAGTCATCTCCACTAGAAATATATTAATCAATGCACTATGGATTCTCAAATAATTGCTTATTTTAATACCAATTGGGGCTTTTAACTTATGTTGCTCCAAATGATTCTAAAGGCAAAACACCTTTGTTCTGATATATGGATGAGGCTTTGGTTACTGAACATCAATAGCCCTTTAATTAACATGTTTTATGATGAATTATGGCAGAATTAGTTTTGTTTATTTGTATAAGCTGATGTCCACATGCATGCAGAAGTAAAATGCCGTTAATCTAACAGTGAGAATTATACCGCTCACAAAAACAGGGGATATTTCAAAATGAATATGGAGCGAATAAAAACAGAAGCATTTGATATTCTTTCATTAACCACGATTATTAGATAAGATGAGACAAATGCGAACTCAATTAATGTGATTAGTGACATATTCATAGGGGTAAACAGAAGCATGTTAAACTGTATAAGAAGGCCATACATTGACTGGTCAGTAGACTGCCAAAACACACTGACAGTGACGGGGTATGGACAGGATCAGATTGTCCAGCAGTTCTTGTGGGATCGTCTTCATATTAATTTTGAATTATCTCCTAATTTGTGTTAGTAATATACATTACAACATTTAGCAGATCTCCATATCCAAAAACTGATAAATCCTATCTATATAAGTAACTAAGGGCTAAGGGCCTTGCTCAGGTGCCAATCAGTGACAGCTTGGCGGTACAAGAAGTTCACCAACCTCGCAGTCTGCATTGTTAGATTTAATTGCTAGATGTGGCTCACATGGAGGTGGTTTGGCTTTGAAAAGACAGATTTTGCTCAAAAGGGTACGTCCCACACTGCAAAGACATGTGTTCGGTTAAAAGGTTGAACTGGCTCAGTATGAATGTGTCCAAATAGTATGATGTAACTTTTCTCCTGTAGTGAATAGCCACTTAAGAAACGTTAAATAAACAACAAACAGTTCAAAACCTTCTACAAACACTTTTTGGAAGCATGCAAACTATTGTCCAAGTATTGTTTTTAACAAAATCTCAGAAGAGCTTGAGATTTGCCTTCTGTTAAATGGCAGGAGGTGTGGTCTTCTGCTGCTGTAGCTCATCTGCTTCAAGGATCGACATGTTGCGCATTGAGATGCTTTTCTGGAGATTTCAGTTGTACGGTGTGTGCGCGTGTGTGCGCCAGTGTGGGTGTATGTGAAACGAGAATTAGAAACATGAATGAGTATGATGCTGATGGAGTGCTATAAGGGGTATGAGCTGAACGTGTTTGTATAAGTAAAAATAGGCATGCACAGACACACCAAAGCTGCTGAGTCTTTTGTCAAGTGAATGGTGGTATATGTGTTTATGTTCCACTCTCTGTATGAGTGTTTGTTTGGGCAGGGGTTGTGTGAATGTGCATGTTCTTTAACCAGTGCTTTCTTGCCAGTCGTGTGGGTGGCTTTACGTTTGCACTGGATTTGGGGAATTCTTTGTGTTGAAAGTCACACTGAACGGACTATTTGTTTGTTAGCTTGCACAAGTGTTAGAATCTGAAATTCTTGTTTGACATTTTGGTTATGACTCAGAGCTATATAAAAAGAGTTATCTTGTGTTAATCCTGCTCTATCCAAGCCAGTCTTGGCAATCTTCAGGAAATGAATACAGCCCTCACCATAATGAGAAAGGACGGAATAATAAGTCGGAATAATCTTTAGCACAGATCAAAAATGCATTTGTCAGTTAACATTTAAAATACAACCTCCCTCCCCAATTATAAATAAGTTAACAAATAAAATACTAAACGTCTTTTTAAGTAGTTTAAGTAACACTTTAGCACAAGCTTACTCTAGTTAAATTACTTTGTAACTGCACTGCGTTGATATGGAGGAAGTATGTGTTTGTCCCAAGCATTTCTCTCTGCTTGATCACTTTTGTAAGCTACCAAGGATGTTGTCAATCAGAGGACAGGAAAGATCCAAGCCCTGTGAAACTGATATGTGATTTGTTATTGCACCTCTACAGTGTATAAATTGGAATATATGTGGCTGGATATTTCCATGAACAAAACTAGCAGAACATTGGCATGAGTGGTTAGTGTGGTCGCTTCACAGCTCCAGAGATTTTCGGTTCAATCCCGAACTTGGACTCTGCTGTCCTACTGTGAGGAGTTTGCATCTCCTCCCTGTGTCCGTGTGGATTTACTCTGGGTACTGTGGTTTCCTCCTGTGTCTCAAAGACGTATTAGTTTAATCGGTTGCTGTCGTTTGGCCCGGCATGTAGTAGTGAAGTAACTTTGCACTTGACATAAACAGCAACTACTTGCACCGAAGTAGTGCTCCACCTTCCCCTCTCTACACTCAGCCATAGAAATTTGGGGAAATACTATGATTTTAGTGTTTTTATTCTTGGAGTCAATCTCAGTCTCACTGTGTGCTCTGCTGCTTGGTGTGTGTGGTATAGCACTGCCAATTTGATTACATGCTGCCTTTTGTAGACTTCCCTCTCCTTGTGGTGTAGAATGCAGCTGCTGTGTCTCCAGATAAATAATGAATACTTTAATGGCGGTGTTACTGAATGGACTTTGAACTCAGAAAAAAATCAGCAGGCGTTTTTACCTTTTTGTTGCACTGCAACAAAACTAAAACTATGAATGACATTTAAATTATTCAGTGTACTTCGTCAAACAATGTACTTATTCACAAATGTATTTCTGTGTGCATATGCTGTACTGAGAGGAAAAATCACACCCATGAGGAAATCAAAAATATGGGAATTTCAACCAATTACTGTCAAAAATACAAAGTACAAACTGCACAAACATGTTTGCTATTAACAAAAGGTGCTTTCTTGAAGGTTGCACTATTCAGCAGCATCGTCTCGAAATCGATTGTGTTTTGTAATTGATAATTACATGTTTTCGCTGTTTAACATTCAACTGATCATCTGCAGTTCACTTTAATAACCCCTGTCTTATAAAACAAAATATAATAGGAAATACAAATTTGTCTTTTAGCTCTAGACATTATAGCAAAGACTGTAGAGTGCTGCCTGAGGTATGATGTTACGGTATTGTACTCTACTAAGCTCTAGTTACCATGTTTTACTACAATAAATATAACACATTCCTATGGTTATATTCATATGTATTATTATGCCGCCGTATATGGCCGTTTATTATTATTGTTTTGTTGCAGACCAGTAAAGTGTGTTTTGCTTCTTCTGCCCTCCTCCTTACAGTTGAGTGAACTTGTTGCTCAGAAAACAGCGGGTGACCACAACAGCTTATCAGTGCAGTGGATAAATGAGTAGAGGTGGGAGTTAAAGAACTTCCCTACCTTACTACTTGTGTGCTTGGATGCTTATTAGCTCACATTAGAACTAGAGACAGTAACGGTTGATTTGTTTAGAGACTGTTTAGTGCAAGCTATTTGAGTTTGTGTGTATGACATTCCACTACTTATTTTATAATGAGCTGTAAGTGGCATTCGTAAGCGTATGTACCTGTCCTATTGTAAATAGTATTCCTTTGTTTGCTCCCCCATACACACACAAACACACAAGATGTATATTCTCTCTAACCTATAACTACTGTATGATGCACATTCACTTGTTGAGTCTCTGTTTCATCTGGTTGGTCTTCTGATCATCCGTGTATTTGTAATACTGTCTATAAAAGCACTTTTAGCTTCAGTGAAACAGAAATGTGAGGCATCATACCATCCTCTTAGGTGTTGCGCTTTTCCGTAGACAGGGCCATAAAGTAAATTTTCTAAAATGATTGTAAATTTCCATAAATAACAAAAGTTTCATGTTTGTATAACAGTTTTATTTTGACATGCTATTTGTGATGTCTTTACATACCCTAATTCCCTTTACATTTGCATTACAGTAGCCTAGAATTGTTATGTAACTATTGTAATACGCGGGCAATTTTGCTAAACATCCCGTTTCACAGACAGTACTGTGGATGCTAACCGGTGCAGATCTAAAAAATTTTTTGCTGGCCATATTTGAGATGTGCACACTTTGATTGATTGAGACTAATTTAAATGCCTATATGTGCTACTTTCGTCAGTAAAAGGACAAATCAATATGACTGTAAAATGACTAAAATGTGTCAAATTACCAAAGTAATTTATAACAGTGAACATTGTAGTCTTTTGTGCTATAGCATAGATCCTGTTTTAACTTTATTTATATTGTATTGATGGGCAATGGAGTCGGGAGAATTATAACTTTAGTATATGCAAATATATACTTGATTTTAGTAGTGTTGGAATACTAGTTTATGCGATCTTTAACTTTTTGTACTATATGTATTTTTCAAATACTGTCGTACCACAGCACAGCAGAAACATCAGTTGTAACACTGAACAGGCAGCAAGTTATGTAATATTGCTTGCCGCTAAAGTGCTACTGAGGACTAAAGTGCACTGCTTTTATTTACTTGTTTTCTTTCAAAAACAAGTAAGAAGACATTTTTGAGTGTTTTCTGCGGCTTCAAAGCAGACAAAATATAAAAATTATAATACTGAAGAAAAACCTTGTGTGTAAGTATACGTCTATGCATGTTTTAGAGCTAAGCAGAAGCAGCGGTGCTGACATGTCGTTTGGCATACACTTTATTAAATGATGAACAATTATGAACAAACATGTTGTTATCCTTCTCTAACATGTTTATAATAGTAGCTTGTTTATATGTAAACGTTTGTATTTATTTTGCATAAAATCTCACCATACATGCTTCTGTTTGAATTGTAGATAATAGCATAGATTTTTGAGTGCGCTGCTTCTCATAGCATCCAATTACGTGTTCCTGTGTGTGTGCGTGGTCTTTCTCGTGTCTCATATGAATTTAAAAAGGATAACCATTAAAGAAGGCTAAGCATTTCTCACACATACTTACATATGCAGTGATTACGAGGAGAACAGGAACTCCCAGAATTCCATTGTGCTGAAACGAGCCGATAAATGGCTTTGGCAGGGTTTTATTTTTTTTTTAGTCTCTTTGTCATACCCCACACCTTTCCCTCTCCGTGTCTTTTTCTTTTTCTTTAATGCCTGGAAATTCATGTTTGTCAACACGTTGTCCAAATAAGACAGGTGGCAGTAGACCTATTCGGCAAATGAGTTGTTCCTTGGCTGACCTCTGCCTCTTAAATGAATCATCAGGGGACATTTCCCATTAAATCCCCATTCCCATGGAAGTACTGTGGTGTTTGTTCTTTTGATGTGGACAACAGAACCACTGTAGCCCAGTTTCCTAGACGTATGGAACAACTGTCTGGAAACATTCCATTCCATGATAGGAGATGACATAATGATGTTTATAGTGTGGAGAATTTTTTTATAAAAAGTCAAATGTTATTTTTCATTAATGCTGACGTAACTTTTGTGCTGATATATTGATTGTACGCTGCTCACTAAAATTAGGGGATATTTCATTATGGGATTTTTCGTTTTGAAGACGCTTTGACTAAACAGGTTTGACTTCACCCTCATTCCTGCCAATGGAAATGAAAAGGTAAGTGTAAATAAGATCACGTTCTGCAGCGTACACGTAACCAATAGCATTACCTGGTCAGTTCAAACTGAATTGGACAGATTTACCTGTTAATGTCTTTTGATATTAAAGAGGCTAAAGGTGCTTGACATGAACACTTGTATCATTTCAAACCTTTGTATCGCATGAATCCATGAATCACCCATTTTAACCAGATTAACCCTGCTTCTTGAATTGAGTACATGCAGGATTCTTAGGATCTTTGTGCGGTTCATTGAACTGACCACATTTATGTCAGGCTTTTATTGTATGTTAGGATATATATTACGACCACTGTGTCACAGAAGCGCAATGGATCTTCAGAGATTCCACCCAGCTCACATCTGTTTGGCAGACAGTACAGAAAGGCTTAAGGATCCTTTTTGACAACAGTTAGAATCATAAACTCATTCAACAAGTGGTGTCCAATAACCCGAGAGTACTGTGAAACCACAGTGTTACAAGCCATAGCATAATAATACTCTAGTGTATTTGAATTATGTAGCTAATGTATTTATTGTATTTTGTTGCACTATTTTGTCTTGTAATGGCACTGAATATTTCTTGTTCATGACTAACTTTACATAACTTTTCTTGAAATTAATACAATATTTCTCAGTTTTAGATATCTGTAAGCCACTTGTCATTGTTGGAACCAAACACATGGATAAAATTGCTTTTTAAAATGTACACTATATGGACAAAAGGTGTTTCATTCAGTCACACTGCCACAGGTGAATCAAATCAAGCACCTAGCCATGCAGTTTGCATTTGTGAACATGTATGAAAAAATTGCGTTGTTCTAAAGAGCATTGTACTGTAATAGGTTGCCACCTAGTCCTGGACAATATGACCTCAAATCAGCATCATGATGAATTGACCATTTTACCTCGATTACCTTAATTCACGAGCTATTCTTTTTTTTTTAAATTTTTTTTTGTGTTTTTTTGCATTTGCCCTCATAGGTTTGTCTTGTAAATATACCCAACAGTTTAAAACAGTTTTCTCTAATGAAAAACCCCAATGTCACAGGTGTAGCAAGTCAGCTGGAAAATTTCGTCCCTCCTAGATATTAAACAATCCACTGTGAGTGGTATTATTGAAATTTGGAAACCTTATTCCAATCCTAAGTCCTTGTTCCTGAATAAGGCTTTAGGTGTTAATAGTCAAATGTGTCTCAGGTCAGCCAGACTGATTGCTGTGTCTTGCATAATATGTAACTTGGCTCAAAACAAATTTTAGCACCCACTTGCTGCACTTGATCTTCTCATTAAGTGGAGAGGAAGGCGCAAACTTCTGGAGGTCATGTTTAAAGAAATTGTGAAAACTGTTCAATTCATTGCTGATTGGTAGATGTCATGGAGAATGTGTTTGTGCAATGTGCAAGGGCTTGAATGGGCTGGATTTTTGTACTCAAATGCATTTTGGAGAACCTGCTTAATATGGTATACCTATGTGTATACTATAGTATGTGACTGTTTAATATGGATGAGGCTGAAATGTTCCACAAAACTCACTAGTTTGAACTATTTTATCAGTAATCTACTCTGCCACCTGGCTTGGCAGTCCAGTACTGTTCATCTGACTGTTGTTTGTGTGTGACATTCTTATTGAGTCCATGATCCGTTTCTTCCAGAGAATGAATCATGCATGAGCGAGAACTACTGCAACTTTAGCATAAACACACTGCTGTCTTTCTGTTCATGTATTGTGTCAAATCGTCAAGCATGTTGGCCATGTCTGTTTCCTGGGGTGAAGACAGGCCAAATGTCACCAAGAGCTTAATTGTGTGCCCGCATCTTGTGTGTGTGGTCTGTTTTCTGCCCATGTACAGCATTGTGCAAGAGTTTTAAGCCATTATCCAATTAGATATACCATTGTTTTAGCAGTGGTATAATGACCATTATATCATTATTTCTCAGTCTCTTTATTAGAATATGACTAAAATACAGGACATTTGTATGCAGTATTAAAAAGGAGAAAAAAAATGCAGTGGCAAATATTTAGTGTGACTTTCACTTTCATTTGTACAGTCTGAAGAAGCTTGATCACAAGCTGTATTTTTTGAAGGTAGCAGCCAAGAAACTACTTTGTCAGTAGGGGAACAAGGTGAAAAAGGTTAATATATGCTAAAGCTTACAAAGATTGGAATGAAGATCAATGGAAACGAGTATCATGCAGTAATGAATCCAAGGTTTAAATATTTGGGTCCGGCCGTAAACAATATGTTATATATGGTCACTTTACTATAAAAGTGCTAAAACAACAAATCAAATGGTGGCATACGACTTTTTACAGAGCGCTGTATATGGCACTAACCTTTGAAAATGTATGGTGTAGGGTAAAGGTACGCTTTAAACTGAACACGAATCAAGTACATATGGCCTGCTTGCTTGAACTGAAGATGATGCGGCACGAGAAAAAGGGATTCATTGCTGGTAGCGGGTAATTTTTCTTTCCAGTTTTTGACATTACAAAGAGTTCAAGAGGGTTAGCTTTGTTGGTCTTGGAGCTGTGGGCCAGTTGAGTACAAGAGCACAAGGCTGGAGGTCATGGAAGACTGGACATGGAAGACCTGTGCATTATTACTGTTTTAGAATGTGCAACTTCACAACTGCAGCTTAAAGACCTACAAGAATGGCACTTGTAACACAATAGATGACACACTACAGGATTATCTGGAATGTATATACTTTCTCTTACTGTAGTTATCAGTTAACTGATTACTGGAAAACCATTTTCCCTACAGAAACACGTCTCGCCATGACTCCCCATAATTGCCTGAGTTTGCTCCTCCCCAGTAAAAAAAAATATACAAGGCATACTTCTGGTTTAACCGCTTCTAAAGACATGTAACATTGCCTACTTATAGTGCACACTTGCAGCTTATTATTCACAATTTACTACTTTGCACCATAATTGAATGAAGTATGATAAGCTAGCATTGTGAAGTGCGAGTGAGATTGTACTGGTGTTTGTTGTTAGCCTCGTTTCATAACTATGTTTTTAGTGTTCTTTCCAAAGAGGTTAAAACAATAATAGTACACACCAACCCATTCTGAAATCCCTGCTGGTGTGTTGCACCCTGCTAAGCACATTTAGAGTATCTGGCTGTCTTTCTTGTGTGGTTTTTGTACCCCCTTGGAGGCAGTGGTAGCTTGGGAGAGCTGCTCGTGTTGAGAAAGCGGGGGCAGTGCTGCATTAGCCAACCTTTCATCTCTCCTGCCACTTGTGTATGAGAAGAGAGTGTACATGCTGGTAAACACACAGCAAGTCCTTTAAAATCCCTCCTTCATCATCAGTTACTAAATGGCAGTAACTGTGTTTGGCTGATGAATACAAAAGACGTTATCTCATTATACATATAACAGTCTATAATGGGTGTTAAGACGAATGTGAAGCCGCCGAAGAACACAAGCTAAAGTGACTTTAAATCCATGAAGCTTTTGTAGGCAAATGCTTCAAAGACTGTTGTGTACGGACCATTCGACCAAACTTGATTAAATGTCAGAGTTGAAAAGATTTTGATATTTGTATGGCTGAATATATTGAATCCTCACAGTAGCTAGCTAGTACCTTTAATGAACATAACAGATTTCATTAAATAGCCAGAAAGTTTTTAGACAGCAAAAATATTTGGTAATTACAGAGTTTTTTTTTGTTAGCCATCTCTTTTCAGTGTTTGCATCACATTTACTTACAGACAAGAGGATCTATGTTGCACATATAGAAACCTATGATATCTTTTAAATCTTTTAACCTGACACTGAAATGAATCAAAATGAAGTTTAAAACAGATGCAGATGGATTCCCGTACAAAAAAAGACCCTATTAATGGTAGACTGATTAATTCCTTACTAGTACAGCTATTGATTTGTCTGATTAAAATTCCTGTATTGTTTATATTGCATTGAAAATAAATGTTGCCATGCAAGTTTTTTAAATATTGTGCAGCACTCGCGTGTACATGTACCCTGGTGATGGGTTGGTGTCCTGTCTGTGGATGGGTTGCACCTGGCAGTCTGCATTGCCAGGTAGTTCCTGGTGTCAGCACACCTGAATTGGATTTAATGGGTATGAAAATGAATTAGTGATTGACATCCTTAAAACTTTGATGCTTGCATTTTCAGCAATTCAAGTAAATTTATATTTTTAGTAAACAGATAGAATTTAGAATTTTAGTAAACAGATAGACAGCAGACCACGATGATCACAATATTGGGAAGATAATACTTTTTTTTATGGCTAACAAGCCGCTAATTAGAAGCTCCCGTCTCTTAGGGTAATGCACCATTGACTACAATATGTACAATTTGTTTTATTCTTGGAAGCATCTTATGCTGTGATTAATGATTTAAACAAAACAATGGGTATGGACAAAATTAGCTATTCAACAAGATCATTTAAAAGCATGCATTTGAATTAAGGGAGAGTTTGAAGATCGTACAGGGAGGCTAAAGCGTCTATGCTTATTTAAAAAATCTGTTAAATTAGGAATCAGCTTTGTTGGGGGGCTGCTTTATTGTGGCTGTACATAGGTTCACTTGAAGTATTTCATCTTAGATATAAAAAACCTTTTCCTGTGGTAAGTATTTACCCATACACTCCCATGGGCAATTTTAACCAAAAAACGAAAAATTCTTTTTAGTACTGAGGCTTGTTTTTGAACCAGTGACTGATGTTGTTCACATCATAATCATTTAGAGAAAGTGATTGGTGAGCTATGTGTTTTTGGCAGTATCCATTTACGCTGGCTGTTAAACCTCTTACTCCTGTCTGTTTCATCTGCTTCTGACCTTTCCTCATTTCCTTACTTCATCTTTCCAGTGTATTAATGGACATGAATAGAGATGACTTGACCAGTCACAGGCTGACAAACATTAGTGTAATGATTTAGTTTGAAAATACTTTTTTTTTTTTTTTAGCAATTATACACTACAGCCAAATTATATTATCTAAATGTTATTAGTACCAGAAAATCGTTTGGATGAAGAAAAAGTTGAATTGACAGCCCTATTTCTGTTATTTCTAATGAAAAAGCTCTTGCTTCCTGTATAAACATACCTGCATGTTCATATGCATTTGATAGTGTGTTTGTATGTTGTGTGGTAAAACAAGGACAAACATGTTTAAAACAATTTGTATGAAACAATTTTTTTTATGAAAAGTTTGATATAATTTATAGATTTAATCTATGGTATCAGTGGCA
Source organism: Parotocinclus haroldoi (assembly GCA_034779995.1). NCBI lineage: Eukaryota > Metazoa > Chordata > Actinopteri > Siluriformes > Loricariidae > Parotocinclus > Parotocinclus haroldoi. The sequence goes on from JAUZST010002812.1 coordinate 43,334, forward strand.
CTGTCGTCTTGCAAATAGAAGGTCCTGAGTTCAGTCCCCGGTAGAACGGTTCTGTAATTCAGGCTTAGTGGTTTGGTGAAGCCATTTAATTTAACAATTTAACAATTGTGTTAAATCATAACAGAAACTACCCAAATCACCCTGAGCAAAAGTTTACATACCTGTGTTTACATCATCTGTGATCTATTTGCTTGTAATTAGTGTGTGTGTGTGTGTGTGTGTGTGTGTGTGTGTGTGTGTGTGTGTGTGTGTG